>JAJOHK020000635.1:0-22093 GCA_022457215.2 Leucocoprinus gongylophorus
AATACCTAAATACGATATTCATGATATTGAACCTCCATAATGTTTTAATATCTGAGTTTTTTGATGATGTCCCATCAAATTCTTTTTTTTTTTTTTTTTTACATCAACAATTTATTACACAGCATGTGTAGGCAGACCATGGTAGTGTTATAATCTAAAGCTCAAAGTATTTAAGCAATAGAACAACTCTTGTATTGAGTAACACAAGAAAACTCAATAGAGTTCCTAATATAAAGTAGTCTATCTTATATACTATTACTCATGGTCTATGCTAGCTACTGTGCACCCTACCCTAAATGACCATGAGTATAACATGAGGCCAGCATGTGTTGTTCATGCTGTATGACATCACTTTGTTCTCAAACCTTCTACTTCATTCTCCCAAGTCCCATGATCAGTCTTGTGACTATGCCATCAATTTGTGACTGATGTGACAGCGTGACTGATAAACCCTAACCTGAGTTGTTCTAAAAATAGAAAAATAAAATAAAGTAAAAAGAGAAAATAAAAATAAAGTCCACCGTCAATGATCTTGATAGGTAGCTACTTTTGTAACTACATACAGGAGAAGCATACTACAGGAAAATTAAGAAAGAGATAAGACAAAAGGAAAATAAAAAGAAAAGAGGAAAGGAAAAGGACTAATCGACTAGAAAAAGAGGAAGTTAAGATCTACCTAGTGAAATAACCTAGTTGTCTACAAATGCAAAAGCATTGGGATTTGTGATCAAGAACATTACAAAATGATTCAAAGAGTCTCTCCTTGGGTTCCAGTACCTGTTAAACCTTGTGCACTCATAGAGGATGTGCCTCCTCATTTTGATGGGGTAGCTATTGCACGGACATGAAAAGTCTGTGTTGGGAAGGAACCTTAACCGATACTCCCCGATGGGAGCATGGTTAGTGATAGCTCTTGTAGCTCGAGCGCATAGCGAGTTGGAGTGGCCAAAAGCTTGAAGCCATAGACTGCCTTTGATGTAAAATGGAATGATAGGATTGTAGTTGTCGTCTAATAGATCAAGGAAGTTATTTCCTTTACTGTCAGATGCTTGGAATGTTATTTTCCAGAGGTTAATGATGTTGTCGCTGTCGATTTTCTTGCAGTAATCCCAGGAGATCTTGGAAGGGTATGACAGAGTAGGATGGAAAGATTTGGAGTCTTTGTCAACGTTGAGATGAAGTCCCCATTTGAGGTGACTTGGGCATTCCCAGAACTCTATGGAGTTGTTGAGATTGGAATTGAAGAACCTTCACAACTTGCTGAGGATAGCTGCTGAATGGAGTTAGTAGGGGTGGGATTTGCTGTCGAAAATTTTCTTAGTGGTGTGTATGGAATCGGTTACGACTATGATCTTGGAGACATTATCGATGGAGCAGGCTTGGTTGATACCACATCTGATTGCAAACAGTTCAGCTTTGGTGCTTGTTACAAATGAAGCATGGTGAACAGTCTTGGTGAGAGGGTGATTTGCTATGTGGACGTGCGAGATCGATGTAGCAATATCATGTTTGATGCTAGCATCCATTATCACGAGGGCAGATTGGGGCGAGGAGAAGTTGCTTAGAACTATGTCATCTAGTTCTTGGGCATGGGTTTTGTATTTTTCTTTTTCTTTTTTATTAACTAAATTGAAACAGAAACGATTAGAAAATTCATCCATAATACGAAGACCAGGTGAAAATTCAGGGTTAAGGGGAGAAAATGATGGGAAAATCCTGAGAGCTTTGTTGAAGGAGTTGATAAGGTGACCTTTGGTTAGGTTTCTTTGGAAATTGGTCAGCAATCCAACACAGTGGGGGTTAGGCATGATGGACGAAGATGGAGAATCATCCATAAGACTTCTTAGTAAGTGACTTGGAGGGAGTTTGAGAGGGCAAATTTCTGATCTCCTAGCGATTTTCTGGAGATGGAATTTGATTGGAATTATTCCAGCAATGGCTTCAATACCCATGGAAGGCAAAGTTTTGAACACTCCTAAGATCCAAATGGCTGCTCTTCTCTGCATCTTGTTGAGGGTTTTCATGTGATATGAAATTGGGGCTTTGTTGTAAAACCATAGTTGAAATCCATATAGGGCTATGAGGAGAACGCAGCATCTGTAGAGTAGACGTTTCTGGATAGGGCTGATGCCTCGTGACGAGTTTTCTAGGAGTTTCATACATTTGGCTGTTGACATCACTTTGTTGGCATAGAAATCAATATGCTTGTGGAATAAGAGCTTGCAGTCAAAGATAAAGCCCAAGTATTTCCACAAATCCTTGGGCTGTAGTATTGGTCCACCAAGCAGGGAGAGATTGAGGGGAGGAGGATTGAATAAACCCTGAGATCGGCTAAAGTGAATGATTTCAGTTTTGGAATGTTCGATGACGAGACCAAAACTATCAAGTAATTTAGAAAGGACATTGTAACTACAATAAAGATGAGAGTTAGAAATAATAAAAGATCTGTTCTGAGCAATAATTAGACCATTGTCAACAAAAGAAAAGATACTGGAATATTTAGATTTTTAAGCCTGTTTTCTAGAATATAGAGAAATGGAGAGAGGTAAAGTGACAAAAGAATGGGGGATAAGGCAGATCCCTGATCCACTCCAACATTGACATTGAATAGGGGCAAGGAGAAGTCATTCCACAAATAATTGGTCTTCCTCCTGACTAAGTAATTAGTGAAGAAGGCCATGGATTTGGGATCAAGTCCTACTTTATCCAGGATGAGAGTGAGGAGTCTGTGGTTCAGTGAAGGGAAGAACTGTGAGATGTTGAAAGCAAGGGTACTGGTGGTTTTTCCCTTAGTCCATCCTGACTGAATGTGTGTAAGTGCTATGCCAGCATCTGAAGTGGACTTGAACTTCAAACTGTCTAGTTGACCCGGGTGAATAAATTCATTATTCATGACCAAGAATTGAAGCCTTTCAGTGACCACTTTTTCTATGAGTTTTCCAAGCATATTAAGGAGAACAATTGGTCGAAAAGCTTTTGGTTGGTCGTATGAGGATTTATTAGGCTTCAATATGATGATTGTGGTCGAAATTTTGAAGTAATTGGGCCAATATCCTAAAATGATGCATGAATCAGTGATGTTGATAATGTTGGCTAGGCAATCATCATTTTGGATAATGGACTTCAAGTGACACCATGAAAGCTTGTCAGGACCTGAAGCCAAAGAGTCCTTACACTTGTTGATTGCTGAAAGGAATTTGCTTTTGGAGAATGGACTCCACTTTTGGGGTGGTTTGCACTTGATTTTGTCAAGAATGTTGAGGTCAACTTGGCGGTTTTGAGCAGAATTGAAAGACTTATGGAGAGCATTCCATAGGCTGTCAAGAGTGAGGCACAGTTGACCATTATAGTTAATAGCCTTGATAGTGGGGAGTTTTCTTCACTTAATCCAATTCATCAGTTCCCAAAGGCCTCGAATCTTGTTCACAATTTCTTGAATTTTGTCATCGAAGTAGGATCTCTTGATGTTTTTGACAGTCATCTTGAATTTCTTCCAGTTTTTGAGACTTCTTGATGCCCTATAGTTTTTGAGGGACCATTTGTATTCGTCAGACCACCATTGTTTGGAATACTTGGAGATTTTCAATTTCTTTGTGTTTTTTGCCTAAGCTTGGTTAATGATTGTTCCAACTTGATGGACTGCTTGCTCGAGTTTGTTAATGTTATCGATGTTGGACGTGTCCAAGCTCTTGAGGTTCAAAATGATATCTTGGATAAAAGCAGTTTCTTATTCACTTTTGGGAGCGAGAGTGAATTTTGACATCTGGATGATCTTTTTGGAAATGGTGATGTTGATTACAAGTGGAGCATGATCTGATGATAAACAAGACTCCAGGAGAGTGGAATGGTGATCTAGTTCCAGAGACCCATAACAGAGAAATATGAGGTCAATGATAGAATTTGACTCTCCTGTTGTGTCAGAGTATCTAGTGGAACATGGTTTAGTAGGATTGGAAAGAGTAAGATCGAAAGAGTCAACTATAATAAATAAATCGTCACTGATAGAAGAATGGAAAGGAAAAGAAGGATCCCATAATCTGTCTCTGATATCAAAATCACCAGTCATAAGAATAACGTTGTCAATGTTGACTTCAGTATCCTTAAGATACTTTAAAGCCAAGTGCGATGAGTCAGAATAAATGTTTAAAATGTAAAAGCAAACATTGTTGTTAAAAAAGGAAATGAGGCCAATGTCCCTATGGTTAATGATATCTTTGTGAAGAAGGAAACAAAAGGAAGAAAGACAGGTGTTAATATAAGCAATGACTCTAGGAAAATCGCTATCAGTTGAAGGGATCCTGGCATAAGTGATCCAATTTGGATGGTGGCAAGTGCCCATGAGAGGTTGACCCTCGCTACACAATGTACTCGTAATCTTACGGATTTCAGACCATGGCAGTTTCTGGATTAAGATGATGTTGTATTGAGTTAATGATTCAAGGAGGAATGTGACGATGACAGAGTTTTTTCAGACGTTCTGCGAAAATATTCTGAGATTTTTGATAATCATTGATGTGTGGAGCTGTTCACTTCAGAATGAATTGACTTTGCTCAGTTGTCCCAAATCTCGACGTATTTCTTCTGATGCCACTCTCTGTTGAATCTATACCTCTAAAATGGATATTGGTTTGAGTCCGCCTGGTGATCTCCTCGGCAGTTCGAGCACTTGAATGAATGCAGACAGGGTTCGCCTTTCTTGGTTTCCAATCTAGGGGGGTTCGTCTTGGCATTGGCTTTGCAGCACCATCCAAATTCGTGATGATGCTCAGACTTATGTGGGCCGTTACATTTGACGCATTTGGCGCCTTGGACTCTGCATGAAAAGGTCAAGTGCCCCCACTTCCAACAGTTCTTGCATTGGGGGACGCCAGGGTTCATGTTGGCTTCCCGGATGGTTGTAATGTAGTTTCTGACGTTAAAGCACCTGTTAATTAACATTTTAGCATTAACACCACTTTGTATATCCCAGATGTCAATTCAGATGATAGCCATATCCAATTTCGGAGAAACTTTGATTACTCTTAGTTTGGACACAAGAGAAATGTTGTCGAAGATGTGGTTTTGTTTTAAGATTGTTTCAATGTCATTGAAAGAGAGCTTCTCTTGGGAGTTTACATAGGGGAAAAACGGGATACCTATGATCTTCAGATATGATTTAGACTTAGGAAGATGAGGTTCCTCCACTTGGAGGGAGTTGATGTCGTTCGAGCTCTTGACGTAGTTGTCGATGATGGATAGGTCAGATTGGAGGGCTACTTTGTTTGTGATAACCAATATGCCAGAGTTTTCGGGCCAGATGTAGTCCACTAGAACTTCCGATTTGAAATTGCAAAGGGTTCTGTTGAGGTTAGCTATGTGAAGGGACGAATTTTTCATGAAAGAGATGACATTATCGCCACCCATAGGTATAATTACCTGTTTTCTAGACGGACCTTTTGTAGTCATTCTGATGCGTGGTTTGGGATTGGTAGGGCCGTTAATGATATTGTTGACCTGGTCAATCTTCTGTGCATTGAGGGAGGGGAACATTTCCTTGATTTTTAAAACTTCTAAAGTACTGGCCGAGGTTTTCAAGGCTTGAGCATATGATTTGTCAGAGTTGACATTGGTACCATAAGCAGAGTTGTTGACCATAGATTTCTTGGGGTTGAAGTATTTGGAAATAGTGTTGATTTCCTTCTTAGATTTAGCCAGAAGAGGCGGAGGCAGCGGAACTTTGTTGATAGTCACCAGGACTGATTTCGGGATATCTTTTTTATTGCCATTGCTGGGAGGGATCATTTTCTGGGTAAATTTCAACGAAATTTTTGTCCTAAGGGTGTTAGATTTATGATCAGTGTATAAAGCATCCTATTTGGCCTTATAAATAGAAGATAAAAAATTCCAAATAGCATCACCCATACCATCGAAATCTCCAAGATCATTAACCTTTCCATTGTTTACCTGTTTGTTCCTGATGTATTTGGCCAGGAAGTTGAGAGTCACTTTGGTGTTTTTTGAATCTGAGGTGAAGTGTTTGATAGAGCCATGTAGAGGAATGGGGTGGAAAGAACCACTCCATAACTCTGGTTTGGTGGGAGTGTATGGATCATAAGGAAGTTGAATATTAATAGATTCTTTCTCATGTTGGGCATGAGATGGGGGGCCTCACTGTGAACATTTATAGGCCTCATGGTTTTCTGTTGGTTAGCCACCATATTAACCTGGATTGCTTTCTTCTGTTCTGCCTCGTAGGACAGCTCAGGATGTGATTCCTCACTAGAGAGGTCCATGTCGACATTCATTTTTTCGTGGTATGGCGTCGAGCGTTCAGATGAAGCCACTGAGGACTCTCTGGAAAGGTTTATAGGTGAGAAAGAGTTTCTCTCTCTCACCTTTGATTCATTGTTGGGGAATTGTCCCGCTGGAATGTCCATCCCTATGTCATTTGTAGAGGACATAGTTGGTTTAGAATGCTTGGTGTTGAGATCCATGTTCGAAGAGTTGGTGTTTTCTTGTCGTATAAGAAACTTTTTGTGACTATGACAAAAGCTTGTAGTGTTAAACCTGAAAGCTATTTTTTTTGCCCATCAAACACTTGTTATAGAATATCTTGAACACTAACAATTTTTATTTTATTTTATTTTTATTTATTTCTCTTTTTGATTTTGGATGATGATAAGGCATGTGATACTACAGTTACATGACATGTCACATGATGTGATATCATAGGCCTAGAACATGGTACAAGAATCTAGAAGATAATGTCAGGGTATATAAATATAATATGATGGCCTTAAGTAAGATATAAGGTGGACATGAGGATGAAGCATGAACATGAGGGTAGGTTTAATTATTATTAGTACAGACCACACGTAAAACATATATATAGAACTCTAATTTAGCAGAGACTCCTTATTGAGTTCTCTTGTGAACTTCTTACTTGATATCTACTTAAGAGATTTACTTGCTGTGTAGTTATTGGTCTTTGTGATCAGTGGTTGTCACAATAACACTGGTAGTACTGCCACTTGTATGTTTGTTGCTGCTCCCCTTCCTACTGCTGTTAATACTTGAATCTGAGCCTGCAGTGTTATAAGCTGTTCTTACTACTGTTTGATAATAGCTGATAAGTCATGTTAACTCATCTTATATAGTAGTAGTGGTAATGATGATAGGGATGATATAAGAGGTAGTGGGGTAGGTAGTGGTAACTGGTTGTTAGAGAGTATGGATCTTATGTTAGATTTGCTCTCTGACTTGTATTCTGACTCTGACATAACTTCTTTATATGTGCTAGCAGACCTTCTTCTAGTCCCACCTCATACTTCTACTTCTTTTACCAACTACTAAAGCTAAATGATTTTGGTTTAAGAAAACTGTTCTACTCTAAACAATGTCTTAAAGATGACTGCTATTTCTCTGTGTAGACAAATCACAAGTGAATTTGTAGCACAAGGTTGATACAAGAAAAAGTAATTATCATGTTCACACAAGATAATACATCTGAAATACACCAGTGGGTTTTGGTATACACAAATAGCCAAGCTTTGCCTACTTAGCTAGTATACTCCTTAAGCCTAGGATCTGGCTATATCTTCTTGATCAAAAGGCAGTACTGCTCTTTAGTTGAGGATGATAAGAGAATAAGTAAGAGAGGGTCCTGTTTTGGACAGTCTCAAGAAGAGGAATTGAGTTCTAATGTTACAAACTCAAGTCCTTAAAGTGGAACAAGTCAATGTACTTTATATTGAGTTAACACAAGAGAACTTGATAGAGAACTCTGTACCAGAGTGTCTACCTTATATACTAAACAATGATAGTCTATGCTACTTGTCAGACTTACAGAGTTTAGATCCAAGTTTCTTTTAAATTCTCTTTTATTTTATTTTCTCTTTTCTTTCTTTTAGTTTCTACTCTGGGAACTAGAGATGGGGTTTGGTGTGACATGACAGTCACACAATCATGAGTTACAGGGTGGAAAAAAGGAAGGACATAGAAGGTTCTAGGGAGATGATGTTATACCACATGGATAACACATGTTAACCTTGAGACAAACTCATGGTCATTTAGGATAGGCCTATAGACTATGAGGTTTCAGTATATAAAGTAGACAATCCTGTACAGAGTCCTTTATTGAGTTCTCTTATGTAAACCTATACAAGGTTCTGCTCATTGACCAACCCTAAAGTCTTCAAGTTGTAACATTAGAACTCAATTCCCTTTCTTGAGACTGTTCAACACAGGACCCTCTCTTACTTACTCTCTTACCATTGTTGACCAAAGGGCAACACTGCCTTTCAGTCAAGAAGATATAGCCAGACCCTAGGCTTAAGGGGTATACTAGCTAAGCAGGCAAAGCTTGGCTATTTGTGTGTACTAAAGCCTACTGGTGCATTCTAGATGTATCACCCTTTGTGGATGTGCTATATATCTTCTTCTTTTATCAGCTCTGTGCTACAGGTTTATTTGTAATCTGTCTATGTAAGAGAACAGCAAGAGTTCTTAAAACCTTGCCTAGAGTAAAATGACCTTCTTAGGTCAAAATCATTTACAATTCCAAGAAACAATAGTCAGTAGTTTAGATAGTCGGTAGACAGTGCAAGGTGGGAAAAGAAGAAGGCTCACTTGCACTTACAGAGATTACATTAAGTTCTGAATATGAATTGGAGAGTAAGAGTAGCACAACTTCCTCTCTACTACTTTTATACACATCATCCCTACCCACACCACCACCACTATCATTGACACCATTACCAATCTCACCTCCTCCTCTTTACAATATGAGTTAATGGGGCTTTATCAACTATGAGCAGATCATCCAACAACAATAGGAGCAGCTTGCAGCACTGCAGGCACAGCTTCAGGCCCTGAAGACAAGAGGAAGCAAAGGAGGAGCAAGCACAAAAGTAGCAAGGCCACAAATATTTGATGGGGCCTTATCTAAGGTTGCAGGATTTATAACAGCATGTAGATTATACATAAGAATAAAGATGTGGGAGGCAATAATAGAGAAACACATTCAATGGGTATTATCATATGTACAAGGAGGATTGGCAGATGTATGGAAGGAGAACATGTTGGAAGATCTGGAGGAAGGAGTGTTGGAGTATGAAGATGTCAGGGAATTTTTAGCAGATATAAGGAAAAAATTTGGGGGAGGAGATAAAGAATCAGTAAAAGTAGCAGAGTTGAAGAAATTAGAGCAGAGAGAAAAAACAATGGAAGAGTTTGTGCAAGAATTTAGAAAAGCAGCTAAAGGAAGCAGATATGAGAGTAGACCATTGGTAGAAGAGTTTAAAAGGGATATCAATACCACTATATGCTAAAGACTCGTGGAATCAGAATGGCAACCAAGCTTAATTGAGTAATGGTATGATAGGGCAATTGCATTAGATAGAAACTAGAGGGAGAGCAGAAGAGACTGAGAGGGTGAAAAGAAAACAGGGCACTAGTACCAAGATCAAATAATGTTGGGATTCAAGGGCAACTCTTACTACAGCCCCAAGTTTGGCAAAGAAGGCAAGAGACTTCTCAATAATGGGCACTGGTAGGATCTGCTCTAATAGAAGGAGTAGAAAGAACAAATGCAGTAATAATGTGCCCTAATCAGAAGACAGAGTCTGTGCAATATAACTCATATGTCATGGAAGTGGATAGGGGGAGAAATTGTTATAGCTGTGGAAGATTTAGCTATCTAACATGAAATTGTAGGAAACAAGTTATAGGTCAAGGTATGAGAATAGAATATGAGGACACTCATAATAATGAACAGAACAATTTAAATGGAGAGGGAGATTTAATAGTCCTGGATTAGATCTCAACAATAACAGATTTGCAATGCTCAGAAGAGTAGTAAATAATATATCCTATTGCAATTTGTATGATGGGAACTTGCTAAGAGAAGTCACAGTAAAAATTGGGCTAGAAAGGATTGATACACAGGAAGAAGTGACAGTAGAAGCACTATTGGATAGTGGAGTGATAGGACTGGTAATGAGTTCTCAATTTGTAAGGAAGCAGAGGTTCAAGTTGAAAAAAAATAGAAAACCTGATATATATAAAAAATGTGGATGGGACATTTAACAAGAAAGGACCAATAGAAAATACAGTAAAAGTCAATATCTATTACCAGAGCTATAGGGAGAGGACAGAGATTGATGTAATCAGAGAGTAAAAGTGGAACATAATTTTGGAAATACTATGGCTTGCATGCCACAACCCTGAAATCAACTGGAGAATGGGAGAGGTTAAGATGATAAGGTGCCCAGAGGAGTATGGAAAGCCATGGAGACTAAAGTAGGGGAAGTTGGGGTAGCAGAAGCAGGAAGTAAATGAAAAGAGAGGAATCAGAGGAAAAGAAAGAGAACAATGGAAGTAAAGAAAGTGGTAGAAGAATAGGAAATATGGAACAAAGAGAAAGCAGTAGCAAAATTGGAAAAGAAGGCAAAAATACTGGTACTAGAATACTTCCATGAGTGGATCTAAGTCTTTGGGGAAAAGGCTAGTGAGTGGATGCCTACCAGGAAACCATGAGATCATGCTATTGAGATAAAGAAAGGGTTTGTACCAAAGAAAGGGAAGGTGTACCCATTGTCAAGAGAAAAGAGGAAAGAGATGTGCAAATTTATTTCAGAACAACTAAGAAAAGAGTACATCAGACCCTCAAAGTTGCCTCAGACGGCATCAGTGTTTTTTGTAGAAAAGAAGAATGGCAAGAAAAGGATAGTGCAGGACTATAGGTACCTGAATAAATAGGCTATCAAGAATAGTTACCCTTTACCTTCAATTATGGATGTAGTAGAAAATATAGGTACAAAAAGAGTCTTTACTAAGATAGACTTGTGGTGGGATTACAATAATGTATGGATAAAGGAAGGAGATGAGTAGAAGGCAGTGTTCACAACCCCAGAAGGATCATTTAAGCCAACAGTAATGCTCTTTGGCCTAATGAACTCACCTACAACATTCCAGACCATAATGAATAAGATTTTATGAGATCTCATCAACACTGGGAAAGTGGTGAGCTTTATTGATGATATAATCATTGAGACAGAGACAGAAGAGGGGTATGATGAGTTGGTAAAAGAAGTAGTGAAGCAATTGGTAGAAAACAATTTGTATGTGAAGCCAGAAAAGTATAAATGGAAGAAAGTAGGGTTTTTAGAAGTAGTAATAGGACCCAAAGGGATCAAGATGGAGGAGAAGGTGAAGGATATGTTGGACTGGCCAACTCCAAAAGGAGTCAAGGATGTACAAAAATTCTTAGGATTAGCCAACTACTATTGTCAATTCATTAAGGATTTTACAACTATAGCCAGACCACTGTATGATATGGTAAAAAAGGACCAGAAATGGGAATGAATGGAAAGACAAGAAGAGGTATTTAAAAGTTTGAAGAAAATATTTACAAAAGAACTAGTGCTAGCAGCATCAGATCTCGACAAAAAAATAAGGATGGAAGTAAATGCATCAGACTATGTCATGGGAGGAGTATTATCTATAGAATGCAAAGATGGAAAGTGGCAACCAGTAGCCTTCCTCTCAAAATCTCTAAATAAAACTGAGAGGAATTATGAGATTTACAATAAGAAAATGTTAGCAGTGATAAGAGGGTTGGAAAATTAGAGGTATTTATTAGAGGGTGCTAAGTACAAATTTAAGGTTTGAATAGACCATAAGAATTTGGAATACTTTATGAAGGCACAGAAATTGAACTAAAGACAAGCCTGTTAGGCATTATATTTGTCAAGGTTCAACTTCACCTTGAAACATGTTCCAGAAACAAAGATGAAGAAAGCAGATGAACTTAGTAGGAGACCAGACTGGAAAATAGGTATAGAAAAAGATAATGAAGATTGAATATTTATTAAGAACTGCTAGTTATATAGCTTACATAAAGTAGTAATAGAGGGACCAAAGATAGACATGATAGAAAAGATAAAAAAGGCTAGAAGTAAGAATGAAGAGATAGTTAGAGTAGTAGAGAAAATGAAGAAAGTAGGAGTGAAAGTAGTAAGAGGAAAGGAGTGGTAGATAGAAGGGAATTTGGTGTTAAAGAAGAGAAAAGTGTATATACCAAAGGATGAAGAATTGAAAAGGGAGATAATCCAGTTACACCATGATACACCAGTGGCTGGACATAGAGGAAAGTGGAAGATGACAGAATTAGTAACAAGAAATTACTGGTAGCCAGGAGTAACAAGGGATGTAGGAAAATATGTAGAAGATTGCGATATATGTCAGTAGATGAAGAATAGGATGGAGGTGCTAGCAGGGAAGTTGAAGTTGAGTGAAGTTCTGGAAAAACTGTGAACACATCTAATGGTGGACTTTATTACTAAGTTACCACTAGTAGCTGGGAAATATGTGATCCTAGTAGTTTGCAATAGGTTGTCCAAGATAACACATTTTGTGGCAACAACAAAAGAGACATTAGCAAAAGGACTAGCAAGGTTGTTTAGAGACAATATGTGGAAGTTGCATAGGCTACCAGAGAGTATTGTATCAGATAGAGGACCACAGTTTGCAGCAGAGATGACAAAGGAGTTAAATAATATGTTAGGGATCAAAACAAAGCTATCAACATCATTCTACCCACAAACAGATGGGCAGACAGAAAGAATGAACGAGGAACTGGAACAGTATCTAAGATTCTTTGTGGACCATAGGCAAAAAGATTAGCCCAAATGGTTAGCATTAGCAGAGTTTACAATTAATAACAAGACACATTCTACAACTAAAGTATCACCATTTATGGCAAACTATGGCAGAGAATTGAGGATAGGAGTTGGCTTGAGGAGAAAATAAAAGATGGAGAAGGTAACAGAGTTTGTGAAAAGAATAAGAAAAGGTCAAAAAGAGACAGGAGTAGTATTAGTCAGGGCACAGGAAGAGATGAAGAGACAAGCAGATAGAGAAAAGAGAGAAGCAGAAGTATGGAAGGTTGGAGATAGAGTAATACTGAATACAAAAGACTTGGTATTCAAGGAAAGACTGGCAAAGAAATTAGTGGATTGATATATGGGTCCATATATCATTGATGAGGTAGTTTCTACCAATATGGTCAAATTACAACTGCCAACTTCAATGAGGATCCATCTAGTGGTGAATGTTAGTCAAGTAGTATAATACAAGGATCAAGTGGGGGACAGAAAAGAGAGGAAGTTAAACCAGTGGAAGTAGAGGGAGTCAAAGAATGGGAGGTAGAAAAAATCTTAAACAAGAGAAAAGTAAGGGGAGTAGTAAAGTACTTGGTATAATGAAAGGGGTTTATGGCAGAGTATGACAGTTGGGAGAAGAAAGAGAATTTGGAAAATGTAAAGGAATTAGTAGCAGAGTTTGAGGGGAGGATAAATGTAGAAGTAAGGAGACAGGAGAAGGTAGACTTAGCAGAGGAAAAGGACTTTAGAAGAGGAGAGCTACCAAGAAAGTATATGGTAAAGATACTATATGGATAGGATAATGGAAGGTTTGAAAATGAGTATTTAAGAAAGTTGGAAAGAAATTGATGGAAGTGGAAGGGAAAGGATAAGAAAACAGGGGGAGATGAACCAACAAGTTCCTCCAGGAGTAGGAATCTTGAAGAGGAGGTAATGTCAGACTTATAAAGTTTGAACCCAAGTTTTTTTTAAATTCTCTTTTCTCTTTTCTCTCTTTTAGTTTCTACTCTGGGGACTAGAGATGGGGTTTGGTGTGATGTGACAGTCACACAATCACAAGTCATAGAGTGAAAAAAAAAGGACATAGAAGGTTCTAGGGAGATGACATCATACTACATGGATAACACATGTTGACCTTAAGACAAACTCATAGTCATTTAGGGTAGGCCTATGGACCATGAGGTTTCAGTATATAAAGTAGACAATCCTGTACAGAGTCCTTTATTGAGTTCTCTTGTGTAAACCTATACAAGGTTCTGCTCATTGACCAATCCTAAGATCTTTAAGTTGTAATACTATTACTTTTTTAGCCTACCCTAAAGACCATATATTTGTCTTAAGATCAATATGTGTAAAATATATTATAATGACATTATCCTTTCAGAACCTTCTATATTCTTCTCTGTGATCTCATGACTTGTGACCATTACTATGACCATGTCATCTGATGTGACTGGTATGATAGTGTGATTGTGATGTCACTTCTACCCCTAATCCTAAGTTCAAAATAGAAAGATAAATCAAAAGAAAATGAGAAAAGAAATATTAAATGAAAAAACTAGCATCCAGATTTCATATATCTGACATATAGCTGATTCTCTCCTTAATTAAAGCCATCTAAGATACTCAAAAGTATTCCAAAGACTTGAGTAGCTTCAAAATGACATCAAGAATGTCCAAGACTCTCTCATAACAACAAAAATTTAGCAAGCTCATTATGCCAACTCACACTATGCAGTGGAAGATATCTATCAAAAGGAAGATATAGTAATACTAAACACAAGAAATCACCACTCAAAATACAAGTCTAGAGAGAATAAATGTTCTGCTAAATTCATATCAAGATATGATGGACTATGAAAGGTTATCAAGGCTTTTTCAGAATATATACTAGAACTTCTCAACTCAGGCAATATTTTTCCTTCTTTTCATGTAAGTCAATTATGCTGTTTTCAGCCAAACAATCTCAGTCTCTTTCTCTTCTGGAAACTTACCAGCCAGGACCTATTCTCTTACCTGATAGCACTGAAGAATAGCTTGTAGATCAAATTCTTGATAAGAAGAAAATAGGCTGAGGTAAATATTATCTGGTAGTCTTTAAAGAATAGAGCTCTGAACATTTTATAGAGTAGAAGAGGGTGTAATCCTGAAGATTACTACTATACAGATAAGATAAGATAATATTTCCCCCTTTTGTTCCTATATTATACTATTTGGCTAAACATTATACAATATCCAAAGCTACCTGTGATGTCTTCTTAGTCTTAATCCCAGACATCACAGCTTTAAACTCCCAATTATAGACAACTGAGCTGAATGAGATCTTTTGAACTTACAAGATATTAATGATGATGAGAGATAAATAATGAATGATAATTAATGTTGTTAAGTCTAAGGTCTAATTCTCAGACATAAAATAGTGATGGTCTGTATACAAGCTGTTTCCATTACATAATCAAAACTTGTACCTGGTAGGGCTGTCATCTATTATAGCAGATATTAGGCTAATTTTAAAAGATAACTAATTATGTTACTATATTAATATATGTATATCTCTTTGAATACTGATCTCCATATAATATATGATATATTATTAGAGATAGTTTAATGAGCACTTTCCAATGCATATTTGATTGTGGGAATCTGTTCAGTTGTTTCTAAAATAATAGCCAATGAAACTTGTAGTTACTGATAGTCTAATATCTCAGTAATCTGTTGTCACTTTTGTATATTTCACATATATGTGAATAGCCCTCATTTGGAGCTTTCCAGTGCAATCTGGTTTGTAAGAATTAGTTTACTGATTGTGGAAATACAAGTTAAATGAAGTTTGTAATAATTATATAATGCCAACCAGAAGTTGTATACTCTCTTCTAAATTGATCTTGAGATCATACAGATGATGAAAAGTGAGAACTTCAGCTTTAGACTTACTGAAAATGTCATTAAATTCATAATACTTGAAAGAGACATTAAAGAGGTTAGAGACCTCTATAAAGTTTGCTTAACATGAAGTCAATTAAAGCTCAAAACAGGATTTTATTAAGGTAGTTTTAACTAAAGACCTGTTAGACATGGTTTACACCTTGTTATCTGAGATCCAATAAGGGTCACTTAGAAGTCTAAATGAGTTGTTTATGTATTATCTGAGAATGTAAAAGTGGGAGTCAGAACAATATTCAGCTTCAGTTTATGTACTGTATCTTTACAAGTCATACTGGCCACATATTTCAGAAGAGCTCTTGAAAACTAGGAAGATGAAACCACTGAAAGATAGTGAGGTGTATTATTGCCAACACTAGAGATAGTGTTAGCTTTGGTTGATTTTCAGAATTATTATATACCCTCTGACATCCATACTCTTCTAGTGCAAATAACACTCCATTTCCAATCATCCATCAATCTGAAAACTAAAACCCCACATTTCTCATCAATTCCATGAAGTCTAAATAATAACTTCCATAGTGTCCAACCATCCAGAGTATGCATAGTAGTAGAATATCATTAGATTGTCACTTTCATATTTAAGAATATAGCTACTATGTACCATTCTCCAGTCTGATAATCAAATTGAACTGTGCTACACTTGTACTTATCTGTTCAAACTCCTGATATCCAAAATTACAACCCCATGATACATAGGCTAGGTACAACATTATCTATTGAAACCAAGGTTATATTATTCATGCAGCACCACTTCTAGCTCTTTTCAAAAACTTAACTTGCTAAGTCATCTTTCTATCTCTACCTTCCATGTTATTATATACTAAGTATATTACCTAAGGTAGTTATCTAGTATAGAGACTGCTAAGTTATTCTGGTTTTTAATGATCCTTGGATATCAGAGATAGAGATTTATGGAGTTGGCAAGGTTTTTGTGAGGTAGAATGGAGATGATTGATCTGCACTGCAAAAGATCAGTGAATATAGATGAGAGAAGGTACATTACTCATGGGTTAGAATAGATGTAGCTAGATTTGGATATGATAAGACCAAAAAAGAAGATAGAGAGACAAAGAAAAAGTAGGAGTCCAATAAAAGTAAATATGTTAAGCCAGATAGGACTCATTACTACATAAGAAAGTTCAACATAACTTTTAGTCTATGTAGTGTTCTGAGGTTGCTCTCTATTTTTCTAAGGATTTCTTAGAAGCAGCTGTAGAGAAATTAAAGTACTATGGCCTTTAGAAGTAACTGTGGTTTACTTCTTAGCATAGGAGTCTAACTTATAGTCATCTGTTCCATAATAGAGGCACAGATTGGTTTCAAGGTATTTCTTGCACTTGCTATTAGTTAACTTGTCATTGAACTTATAGAAGTGTGATTTGGAAGTCAGAAAGGTTGCAAGCAGAACTATAACAGAGAATTTTGCAGATAGAACTGTTTAGAAGTGATAGCAAACTTAAGAGTCTGATAATATTGTCAGGCATAGTTTATACCAGATAGTAAAAGTCTGTGAGATTAGCTTAGAAATATACTAAGTGTGAATTAGAAGATAGAACAAAGTCTAAAGAAAGTAAGTGTTGATAGTAGTATATTGCCAAAGAATACCAAGGATAGAGTTCAACTAAAATAGTTGATTATCAAACTAGCAAAATACAATATATCTACTAGTCTTATATACAAGTATGATAGAAAAAAGAAACTTAGGAGTTTTAGAGTACAGCCTCAAGTAAAGATTTCAGTGATGAAATACTGAAAGAGATTAAATAGAGAAACTCTACCATAGAAAGCTGAGTCAGAAAGAAGTATCTTTGTATGAAAGATAGAGTAATTATGAGGTTTAGACTTGATTATATTCCTACTGTGGGAATATCTTGTAAAAGACTATTATGGAAGATGAACTTTTGTTAGAGTTTTAACAAAACATTACTGCTGTAAAGGATAGGCTTTTAAACAGATGGACTTAGTATATAATACTAGAAAAGTATATAGCAAAGATGTTATATAAATAGAACAATGGGAAGTTCAGAGAGGAGTATTTAAGAAAGATAGAGAGAAACCTTAAAGGAAAAGTAATATTAGAATTGAAAATAGTAGACTTGATTTTTCTTTCTTATTTGAAGATCTAGAGTTAGGATTTAGTATGATATTGCAACTGTCACATGTCTGTCACATGTCACTGTCACATCATCATATGACACATAGAAAGACAGAGAAAGTTCTGAAATAATAATATTATATAGTATGTTTACTATATATTAATCTCATATATAACATATGGCTTTTATAGCAGGTTAGATGTAGTTGTGTATAAACTATTATCCTAGCATATATATAGGTAAATATATTATACTAAGAACTCTATTAAATTCTTTTGTATAAATCTTATACAAGATTTTTTTTTGACTAGTAATCTGTTGTCACTTTTGTATATTCCACATATATGTGAATAGCTCTCATTTGGAGCTTTCCAGTGCAATCTATAAGTTATAATAGTTCTTTATTACTCTAAATATATCCTGTTTCTTTGGATAATGTTTTAAATATTTTAACTTAGATTCCTAACTATCTCCATGCTATCACTCTGATGATTAGCTTAGCATTATCATACTAGATTGCAATAGATGGTAGAGTATTTAGAATATTAGCTATCTTTAATAAATCTCATTTCATTCTCTTAGATTTTTCTGAAGATAGGTAATATTTGGTTAATAGTTTCCATAATATAATCTTAGATTTCCCTAAAGATCACAAACTTTATATAACCTGGCAGACTTTTCTCAGTTGCTCTAATATATACTATCAACACTAATCTCTAATATTAAGTTGACACACTTATTTGTTATAACCTAAGTTCAAATGATAGAATAAAAGACAACTCTTGTATTGAGTAATACTGTTAAACACAGTTTGCATCTCATTATCCAAGATTTGATAATTTGTATTATCTGAATATGTGAAATACAAGAGTTGGAATGATCTTTGGCTTTAGCTTGTGTACTATATCTTTACTAGTTGTACTAATCATATATTTTAGAAGAGATACCCAGAATATTGTTAATAAACGAGTCTATTACAATGTAACTACTAGCATATACATCAAGTATGATATCTAGGATAGTTATCTAAGAATAGAGACTGTTCAGTGAGTTACTCTAGTTCTAGTAATCCTCAGATATCTGAGATAAGAATCTATAGAGTTGTTAAGAATCTAGTAAGGACATCTGAGATGAAATGGAGGATGTGATCTATACTAGAAGAAATTATAAATTATAAATAGGAAAGAGTATATTATTTATGAGTTGGGACAAATGTGGCTAGATTAGGATATAACAAATGTAAGAAAACTTAATAGAGTTTCTATTACAAGCTAGTTTATCTTATATACTACAGACTATGGTCTGTGCACATACTATAACTAACTTATCCTAAAGTCTATATACTTTCTATAAGGCCAACATATTGTTGCTATATTATATAATATTATCTGTTTCAGAATCTTTTATAATCTTCTCTGTATCATATGATTGTGACATGTAATTGTAACATATGTGATTATCATGCATGAAATTTTTTTAAATTAGCAATTTATTACACAGGACATGAGAATAGTCTATGACAACCATAATATAACTATATACATGTAAACACAAATAACATGAAGAAGGAAGAAGAAAAGAAAAGAAAAGAAAAGAAAAAATGAAGAATAAAATGAATAAATAAAATGAGATTTATTTAAAGAAAAGTGTGTGCAATTTGACTAAGTAATGCTTTCTCTAAATAAGAAGATATTGCTGTTAAACTTTAGAAAGAGAGTGAAATAAGCTATTGTATTCTGTCTAGAATTCCAGTAGTTGTTAAACCTTCTATATTCATGAAGGATATATTATCTCATTTTAATTGAATATTGTCCACACAGACATACAAATTCTTCTTGAAGAAAAAATCTAAGATAATATTCTTCCATGGGTGTGTGATTGATAATGGCTCTTGAAGCTTTAGTACATAGTGAATTTGAATGACCAAAGAATTTTAGCCATGATTCCCCTTTAGAATAAGTCAGTTTGATAATATTTGAATTTTCATCAAGAAGTTCTAAGAAATGTCTTTCTTTAGTATCTGAGACTTAGAATGTCATTTTCTAGATATTGAGAATTTCATTGCATTCGCTCTTTCTAATAAACTCCCATGAGAATTTGTATGAGAAGATAGGAATAAGGTTGAATTTCTTCATTTCTTTGTTAATGATATTGTGTAAGAACCATTCATCTTGATTTGGACAGTCCCAAAATTTGATGGAATTATGTTGATCTTTATTGAAAAATTATCTAAGTTCTTTAAAGATTAATAATGATTGAACTTGATACAGATGGATTAATAAGTCAAAAATCCTCTTTGCCACATATATTAAGCCTGTGATAACAATGATGTGATTTATGTTGACTACTTAGGTGGCCTGATTTATGCTATACCTGATAGCAAGAAGTTCTGCCTCAGTAGAAGTGATATTAATCATGTGATAAAGAGTTTTGATAACAGGATTATCATAGACATAAATATGAGTGATTGATATGGCTACTTGATTTTTAATACTCATATCAGATACAATGATAGCTATTTTTAATTTATCTAATGCCTAGAGTATGAGTTCATCAAGTTTATAAATGTGTGCTCTTTTGCTTTCTTCATTTTTTCTATCTAATAAATAAAAAGAATGGAAAATTCTATTCAATCTGTTGTTCACATCTATAATAGGACTCTTGATATTCAATTGCTGTTTGGGAGTTAGCTTTTCAAGTGATAGATGATGATTGTTGTTGGTGTTTGAGTGTCTTGATTCCAACATAGATTTGATAATGTGGTTAGATGGTAGTGACTGCATTCTAAGTTGTAGTCTATCACTAAGTTTTTGCAAGTGTGAATAGATTGGGATAAGGCCTACAATAGCTTCAATGCCAAATGAGAGAGAAGTTTGGAAAGCTCCTAATATCCATATGGTAGCTCTCCATTGTATGTTCCTAAGTAAATAGGCCAAAGGAGCTTTGTTATAGTACCATAATGGAAAACCATATAGTAAAATAGGTAAGATGCAAGATCTGTATAGAAGACATTTTTGAGAAGAGATAAGTCTTTTCAACAAGTTTCCAAGCATTTTTATGCTTTTAATAGTTGATATTGCCTTGTTTGTATAAAAGTTAATATGTTGTTAAAAATTCAACTTTCTATTGATGATAAATTCCAGGTAGTATCACATTTCTTTGGGACAAAGAATGAGACCTCCTAAGATGGTGAGATCCAATGATAGAGAATTGGAAGCTCCATGTACTCTAGAGAAATGGAAAACTTCTGTTTTCCCATGTTCAATAACCAGTTCAAAATGTTCAAAAAGAGAAGATATAACTTGGTAACTGCAGAAGAGATTGGAGTTCAAAACATCAAAAGATTTGTCCTGAGAAACAAAAAGTTCATCATCTACAAAAAAGATAACAAAAATCAGAATTTTTAGATTTTTTAATCTTTTTTTCAAAAATATAAAAAACAGGCAAAAAATATAATACTAATAAAATAGAAGATAAAGTAGAGCCCTGTTTGACCCCAATATCAACATTGAAAAGAGAAGAAGAAAAGTTATTCCAAAAATACTTTTTTTATTTATTAAATAATTTCAGAAAAATTGAGAAATTTTAGAATCAAACCTAGCTTTGTCTAGATTAACAAAAGTAATTGATGATTGAGAGATGGGAAGAAGTGCACAATATCAAACACCAGGGTACTAGTTAGAAGATTCTTGACCCAGTCAGCATGGATAAGATAGATTAATACAATCTTAGCATCAGAGTGTTATGACTTAGGCTTTTATGTGTTAAAGTGAAAGACATACTCTTGTATTAAGTAACACAAGGAAACTTGATAGAGTTCCTAAGTATAAGATGTCTACCTTATATACCAACTACCGGTGGTCCATGCTACACTTCTTTAGCCCTACTCTAATAACTATGTATTCGCCTTGAGGTTGATATGTATTAACCATGTTATATGACATCATTGTTTTTAGAACCTTCTATGTTGTTTCTTTACATCACATAATCATGTGACTTGTGTGACCCTGAGTCTTACCTATGTCAAAAATAAAGAAAAGAAAAAGAAATTCAAAATAAAATAAAGGAACATAAAAGAAAAGAAAAATAGAATAAAATTAAGTCCATTGTTCACAACTCTGATACAGAGGTAGATCATTGTTTTAATCCACCTAGTTAACAAGGATGAATTACATTCTTGAAAATTGATTGAAACTGGAGCCTTTTACCAGTGATATTTTTGATAAGTTTGCTGAGTGTATTCAGTAGTATAATTGGTCTAAACATCTTTGGAATATCATATGAAGCCTTGTTATCATATTGATTCTTAGCTTAGGCTTATCTTTGCCATTGATGATTTTTTGAATGTTTTTTTTTTTTTGCCTATAAGTTTGGGAATATTTCTTTGATTTTGAGAACTTCCCTTGTATT
>JAJOHK020000636.1:0-22073 GCA_022457215.2 Leucocoprinus gongylophorus
ATGGTATGTTTTTTAAAACAAAAGGGAAAATGAAAAGAAGAAACATGATGTAGAAATATTTACTTACAAGATATTATCCTCAAAGCAGAAAGCATCTGGGTTACCTTGTAGAAATCCAATAATGTCAAATAGTGTGTTGCCAATAGCTCCGATGATGGTATGTTTCAGCATAAGGAATGTTGTTTGTAGTTAGCCCTCATTCGTCCTCTGAGGCCAAACAGTCTTAAAGTTATGCAGTTGTTTTAACAGTGAGGCGCTCCCATACTGCTGGAATAGCGATAGCATGGTGCAGGATAAGGTAGTTGCCGCAAAGCCTCAGCCCCAGCGACTGAGAGAAAAGGTATAATGACTGGCTCGAAGTTAGAGGAGACATGATAGGGCTACAAAGTACACGGAGTGGCTTGTATAGGGTAGGTCAGCACGAGATGTGGTACAAGCAAGGTGAGGTGAGCATCAGTTTGAGTGGTTGCAGCTTTCTCGAAAAGAGGCGATATAGACGGTAATTACCATCATACAGTGTCACTACAAGGTACAAGTTCCTCTTCGCTGCTCCGCGGAGAAAACACTACATTTTCTGATGTCTTCCCAGAGCTACGCCTAGAAGTCCAGATCTATATCCTGGTGAAACTCGCACGATTCCCTCCCGATGGAGATCCCTTCACCAGGCATAACAGCCCTAAGCTCTTCTCTTACTACACCCTCACACTCACCACATTCGCATCTTACCTTCACCTTTACATACATCTTCTCTGTTACATCATCTTTGTAATGCCATCTTGCACACGGCCCCGATCCAAATTCATGTGGTACGAATTCGTCATCATCCGGTAATGCATCGTCATCATCCGGTCTGCCCGCCAGGAACCGATGAGCCAATGCTCGTTTCGGCGTTATTCGTTTTGTCGACTCAGGGTGCAGGAGCTGCTCAAGCAAGTCAAAGGCACTATCGACGTCAATTGCATGTTGGATTGGTGATATTAAGTCCAAGTTAGTTGGCACTGCTGAATGTTCTTTTAATTGATCTAGGTCAGGTTTCGTGGTCGTAATTGATGGTGTTGTTAAACCAGTGGATGATGAAGACCGTGGTAGCCCTTGACTCTTCTCAGTTTCTGGATGCAAAGTGTTGAGGGGATAATATCGGAAGTCAGGTTCTCTGGGCTTGTAAAGGCTTGGGTTTTGTTTTGTGACAAATTCTCGCCATGACATGCCGTCCCCCATTACGGCAGGCACATTTGAAATGAATGTTCGGCCTGTCATCTTTGTCAGAAAGTTATATGGAGGTTGCCGTCATCGACATACTATGAAGGGTCGCTGTTTTTTCCATTTGTTTTCGGCCAATAATTGCAGCGATCTCCATTAATGCTTCAATATCGTCGTTGGACTGGAATAAAGGGAACTTTCCAATAAGGAAGAAGAGGAGAATCATCCCAACAGCCCAGACATCAATGGCTGTACAGCGACAGTAACTAGCAAGCGATGTCCTAAACATGTTGCCTCACCTCCAGTTTGTTCACTACATTTGAGGAGAACCTCAGGCGCCCGAAAACCTCGGGTACCTGCTCGATTTGCCTTGGAGACTGGTCTGAATTCTAGGCGTTAGTCGGGTACCCTTGCTAAGAGAGCTTTGAGCACCTGGTATCTTTGTCTAGGTAGCCGACCTTTTCGGGGGGCGCTGAACATTTGATTCTTGCCTCCCTCTGCATTTTTCTGACATTCTCCTTATCCTCTTCGGGCAATGTTCTATTGAATCCATGTGGATGCTGCTTCGACCAACCAGTGTGTAGACACTGCCCATGGGTTTGCGTACTTGGAACCATACGCTGCATGTGCGCACCATCAGATCCACATCTCATATGCTTTCAATGTAGTGAGAAAGGATTATAACTCACGGATGCTAGACCGAAGTCACAAAGTGTTCCAATACCTGTTCGAGGGTCAAACAAGAAGTTGGCTGGCTTGACGTCACGATGAATAATCTTCCGTTCGTGGATATCACGAAGAGCGGCCATCAGACACCGGAGGTAGGATTTCACTGCAGGCATTGACAGAGTTCTATAATATTCCTGCTAGCTTATAAGGCGTATACCGGTTTGAAATCAAGACTGCGGCTTACACGGAAATCCTCATTCCGATGATATGGCATAATAAGGACAACCTGGTCAAAATTCCTGGTTGCTGTGATAAGTTGTGATACATGTCGACAGTGCATGCAGTCCGCCATAATGGAAAGTTCATTTCTGATGCGTTCCGGGCTGCTCGTCACGTATATGCGCTTTATTGCAACAAAAACCTTTGTTCCAGGAGGTTTGAAAGCAGACTGATAGTGCGCTGAGGACGAAGGAGGATGATGGCCTTGCCAGGGAGTGTTGTCCCATTTAGTATGGTAGTGTAAATCCAAAGCTTTGTAAACCGAAGAAAATGTTCCTGTTCCTAGTCTGTCAACAATCCTGTAATTCTCCTGTAACTGAGGAACGCTCTCCAGGAGGCTGTTTATCTCCTCCTCAATCTCTCTCCGTTCCTGAGGAGTACGTCCATTGATTGTGTTTTCCTCGTCGGTCTCGGCAGTGTTAACAGACATGCCATCGTCATCTTCGTCAACGTATTCATGCTCCTCGTCTTTATCTGAATGACCCTCCTCGTGGCTTTCGTCGTCCCCTTCAGTTGGCCGCGTCCGTGTCAGGATTTGATAATCTTGCTTCATGGGAGTGGCAAGCTCGTCTTCACTCATGTCCTCGTCCATCTCGCGCGGAATTTTAATTGTTTTACGCATTGTGCTGGCAGAAGGGTGATGGGGATAAAGGCGCGAAATGTGATCTTGATAGTTTCGAACATTTTCCGGAACGGTGAAATCTTCGATTGGATCATCGGACAAAAGTTCGTCGTTCTTGGAGAGCGAGTTACGATATCTCTGATTATAAGAATTGTTTCGCACATCAGAAGAGCCAAGCTCGAGTGGATTAGAGGAGTGATGTGACAATAAACCCTTCTCTTGCTCGTCCATGCAGTTTCCAACCTGATTCAAAGCGTCATTTCCGAAAGTCAGGGTCACGTGGTCATTGTCGTTTCACAGAAATAAGAGGATGCAAAAGTAAAATTTACTTAAAAGATATTATCCTGAAAGCAAAAAGCATCTGGGTTACCTTGCAGAAATCTGATAATGACAATGTGTCACTGATGGCTCCATTGTATCTAATGCAATCATAGAGAATGTAATCTCAAGTTTCTAGATATGTTATGAAATCAAATCTAGAACCTGCATTATTTGCTCTTGAGCCCTCATAAAGAGTGTATATCTAAGTTGAGTGGGCTCACCTCAGTCCAACACTGAATGGCTGAGGTTTTTGTCAAAAAGATTCTTTGATGATTGAGACAAAACTATATGGAGAAATAGGATAAAAATAGCAACTAACTTATCATTCCAAGACCTTCTGGGAATTTAGCAGAAAGGAGAAGTATGAAGATATTATATTATTGGCTAAGGCACAATGTTTTACTAGAGAATGCTGATTGTGCAAGCAATTTAGTTTCTTTGTTAACTGTATAATGAGGTGCTTATCTGTCCAAGCTAGGATATTCCAAGATTTCAATATGATTTTCTGGATGGCATTTGAAGAAGCTTTTAAGAGTTTCAGATAGTATAATTGGTAAGAATTGCATAATAAATCAAAGATCTTGCATTACAAAATGAACTACTTACTTATTTGTAATATCTGAACCTTAGGTGTACTCTCAGAGGTTTAGGAGTGATTTAGAAGTTTAATAATAATGACAATGATGATGAAGATTAATACAGATGTCAATGATGAAAACTGATGAAGATTGATGATTATTGATGTTGTTAAGTCTGCAATCTAATTCTTAGATACAGAAGTATATATACCAAAGAGTAATGGTCTTTGTGCAAGTTGTTTCTATCACATGATTAAAACTCATACCTAATAGGGGCTGTCATCTGTCATAGCAGATGTTAGGCTAATTTTAGAAGGTAACTAATTATGTCACTACATTGATATGTTTGTATCTCTATAAATACTTATTACTATGAGATATATTAGCAAATGAAGATTTTATAGTTACTGATGACCTGATATCTCAGTTGTTTGTTATCACTTTTGTACATCCTGTATATGTGTCAGGTGCAGTTCACACTGGGGTGGAAGTCCACAGGATGGACTCAGAGATGAGTGGACTTGTGGAATGACCTTGGCTTCAGCTTATGTGCTGTACTGTCTGTTTACCACATGGTCACAACTTCAGATGATGGGGAGAAGTCCGAGATGGAAGTGAGTGCTAATTGGTGTGTTGCCATTGAACACTGGAGATTGAATTCAATAAGAGATTATCTTCGTTGATTATCAGACTAGCAAATTACAGTGTAACTACTAGTCTTATATACAAACTGATAATATAGGAGATGCTCAGGGTTTCAGTGGTAAAACCCCTATTACCCTGAGCGGAGGTTTCAGTGTTGAGACACTGACAGGAGTAACTCCATCATAGAAGACCAAGTTGAATAGGAGTATCTCTGCTATGGAAGATGGAATACATGGATAGTTGCAGCACTACCATGAGATGTGTTGCAAGAAAGGTGGTTTCACTGTGAGGACATTATTTCTGGATGGGTGAACTTGCATATGACAATATGTATGGATAGCTCTCATTTGAGGCTTTCCAGTACAACTTTGTTTGTGAAAACTAGTCTGCTGATTGTGGAGATACAAGCTGAATAAAGTTTGTGACATCTTGGCTATATTATAGCAACTACTAGTCATAAAGACCAATAATAACACTATAAGTAAATCTCAAAGGGCAGATATCTTATAAGAATCTCATAAGAACTTGACAAGAAGTTCTTGATATATTCTTACTCTATTTATATAAAATATCCATAGTCTGTGCTAATAATAAACAACCTTACTCTAAAGTCTATATTGTTGTAGCAACCACTTGTCACTCAAGGACAAATGATCTCACAATGAGTAAAGCTCTCAGTAGGGCTATCAAGTAATGAATGGGGGAATTACAAGAGAACTTGACAAGGAGCTCTCGCTGCATTGCTCCTCTATTTATATAAATTACATGTGGTCCATGCTACAACAATATGTTTACCTCATGTCCATCTACCATACTTCTACCTCATGTCCTCTTACTCATCCACATGTGTTTTTCATAAGGCCACCATGCTTCCTACATGTGCCCTGATGTTATACCTTTAATCTCCACTGTACATGTGCACACCATGTATACACCATGAGAAACCCATGTCCCTTGACATCATCTCCTAACCCTAACTCTATCTCTAAACTCTTCCCGATCCTTCTAGACCATTAGTCCTTCTAGACTGCTCTAGACTCTGTCACATGACTTCCAGGTCATGTGCTCTCCTTCTGTTGTAGACTAATAATATACTACTGTCCTATTCCTGTCCACTAACCCTAACCCTAAAGTCTGTCTGCACTCTCGTCTTATAACATATATATCATCTATATGTTCTCTATAAAGTTACTATGCTATAGACATATATCTTAATATTACTTCTTTTAGTTCCTTCTTCAATATTCCAGACTTATAACATATTTGTCATATAATATAATTATGTAATTGGTCACATGCCTTCTTCATTATCAAAGAAATAAAAAGTAAAATAATTAGAAATAAAAATAAAAAGAAATCAACATTCTAAAAATTAAATAAAATTTCATAAAAATCTCTTAAGTCTTGTTACTTGGATCTCTTTCTTAATTTAACTTCTAAGCTTGGATGAATATTGTCCTTTTGCTCCTTCAGTTATTTCAAGTTCAAATATCTTATAATAGGCTATATGAATAGTATTGGTACATATTATATAATTGATACTAAGATTATGAATACTAAGTGAGAAATCAGTCCTGTATTAAAGGCAATTAATACTCACCAGATCTATCTGTAGATAGTATGAAAGACAGATTGGGTTAAAAAATAAGATTAGAAAACAGATTAGAAGTAAATACTTTATAGATAAGACAACCTTAGCTTTGATGGAAGATTATTACACTTAGCCTAACTTGTTGTATGGTTGTATTTTGGAAGAAAGGTTTGGATATATTTAGTGTGAGTATAGCACAATCTAAGTGAATTATTAGACTAAGAAATAGTATATGATAACCAACATTTTTAAATATGAAAGTGATAATCTAATAATACTTTACCACTGTATATAATCTGGGTTGTCAAACATCATAGGGAGTTGTTGTTTGGAACTTTATGAGATTAATGAGAAATGTAAGATTGTTAGAATAGAAGATAAAGAACTCTATTAGAACTTGATTTTTTCTTTTATTTTTATTTTGAGAATCAAGAGTTAGCATGATGTTACCAGTCACTGTTACATCATGTGACTCAGATATCACAAATCATATGACATACAAGAACATCATGAAAGGATTAGGAAGAATGATATTATATAGCATAATATATACATGTTAACCCTAAGACAAATACATAGTCATTTAGAATAGGCTAAAATAGTAGGGTACAGACCAGTACCTTTTAGTATATAAGGAAGGCAATCCTATACAGAGTTCTTTATTGAGTTCTCTTGTATAAACCCTATACAAAGTTCTTTCTTTTGACCAACTCTAAGATCTTAAGGTTATAACAAGGATTTGGTTCTCAGATTAATATGTAATTGGAATAGAGTGTGATCTGCACCAAAAGAAAGTGAAAAGAGAGTAGATGTTGAATAGTATATAACATTCTGATAGTAAATAACTTAACTCTTATAGATGTTATATTCATTGTTTAATAACATGTCCTATTTATAATTTGTTATATACCAATCTGATGTTAGGCACAGTCTCCACTTTAAGTGGAAGTCTGCAGTCAGTTGCACACAGAAGTCAAATCAAGTTCAAAAACTTATCTGTAGATGGATAATTGGATATAATATTATTTAGGATATAGATTAAGTGTATAGCTTATCTGTGAAGTTGTAACTAAACTATAAGCAATAATCTTTGTCTTGACTTATATATTGTGCAAACTGTGTGTTATGAAATTGAAGTTTTTGGAAGTATAAAAAGAAGTAGGTTATGTTATGACCTTAAGCTAGAGCTCAGGTTACACTTAGGCAAAGACTTGAGAAGAGATTAAGGGATATATTGCAAGTGGTAAAGTGTAAGGATACAAGAGAGTATCTATGCTATATATACTGAACGAAGAGTAAAATGAGGAAACTATATACAGTACATGAGGTGTATGAAATGAGAAGATCGTCAGAATAAAGCAAGGTTGTAGCACCTACTACATGAGACACTGACTGAGACTACTACAGTACAGCTGATCATGTCATCATACCCTTTACCCTTCTCCATGCTGCATCTTGGAGGCATCAATTGTAACAATACCCCCATTTCAGCATTTATGTCACCATGAATCAGATCAAAACCTCCAACTCTCCTACCACATGTATAGCCACTATCTTTTTACTAGGGCTGATGATGATTTGATCCCAATTGTTGATTGCTATGAAGTAGGGTTTATACAGTGGACCTCCTTGAAACATTTGGATTTAATATCCATTCCTTGCTGTATTGGTATTATGTTTCCAGTTTACAAATGCCATTGCAACTTCTTTCCAGAATAACAGATCTTGTTCTCCTCTGGACTTGAGGGATTGGTAGTGTGGCAGTAGTTTGAATAGTCTTGTCTGTGTTAGACTTCATACAAACTTCATGTACTTGAAGAGATTCTCAACTTTATCTGTTATAAAACTTGTTTGTGAGGAGGATGTTGTCATAGAGACCTTGTATGGTTTTATTAGTATCACTTCTTTATTGTTATGGGACGCTTTGAGCACTGACAATTTTATTTTATTTTATTTTTCCAAGTTTACTTTTCTTTTTCTTTTCTTTTTATTTTGAAGGATGATGAAGAGGTATGTGATAATGAAGTCATATAACAGGTCACATGACGTGAAATCACAAGCCTAGAACATGATAGAAGGGTCTGGAAGATAACGTCAGAACACATAGAATACACATAGTGGCCTTGAATAGAACATGAGGCAGGAATAAGAATAAAGCATGGACATTAGGGTAAAGTTAAATATTGGTAGCATGGACCAAGCATGTTTTGTATATATAGGACTCTAATTTAGCAGAAACTCCTTGTCGAGTTCTCTTGTGAAATTCCCACATTATAACTCTACTGAGAGATTTACTCATTAGTGAGATCATTTGTCATTGTGATAAGTGGTTGCCACAACAGTAAAACTCGACAACCTTCAGAGGACCTTGCAGTGGCAACTTTCTCATTTCTCATTTCTATATTCATCCTCAACTGAAGGACAGCATAGCCTTTTAGTCAAGAAGAAATCATAGTCAGACCCTAGGCTTAAAGAGTACACTAGCTAGGCAGGGGAAGCTTAGCCAGTCGTGTGCACATCAGTTCACATGTATATCTCAGTTGCATCACCTTGTGTGGATGTGGTAGTTAGCTATATTTGAGTAGAAGGCTCATGCTGTGGGATCCCTTTATAACCTATCCATGCAGAGCAGCGGCATAGTCCATTAAGGAGTGCCTAGTTTAGAGATTTTCTGCTTAGGAATAATAGTTTACATTTTGATTAGGGCAGTAGTCAGTAAGGCAGTAGACAGGTAGTTAGTAAACAGTGTAGATGGGACAAGAAGAGTGCCTACTATCACTTACAGAGGAATACCACTGTTTATATTGACAGCGAGATAATAAACAAAGGAATATGCCATTATTAATGATTAACAATGAGAGAATAGATCAAAGGAATATATTTTGTAAAGAGATCAAAGAAGGATAAAATAACAGAGATTGAACAGATAGATATGGGAGAGGTAACAAGAAGATATGGTGAAGAAGAAGCAGATAGATTGATAAAAGAAGTAATGGAAAATAACACAATAATAATAAAATCACAAAAACAAATAATAGAGTTGCAAATAGCAGTAAAGGAAGAGGAAAGAAGAAGAGAAATAAGGAGACAGAGGGAAAAGAAAGAAAAAGAAACAGATAAGTGGATGGAAGAATGTAGAAAAAGAAACAAAAAGGAGAAAAAAGAGAAAAAAGAATAGAGGAGATTAGACGAAGAATGGAGAAGAGTTGAGAAGATGAGAATCAGGGAAGAAAGGAAGGCTGAGAAAGAGTGGAGATGACAGGAGATAAGAGATAGAAGAAGAGAAGAGAATAGGCAGAAAGCGATGGAAAAGAGAAAGTGCTTTGGGTGTGGAGGTTTTGGCCATATAGCTAATTACTGCAGGAATATAGGAAAGGAGGAACTAGCATTGGTGTCCTCAAATAGATTTGAGATGTTAAAAGTCAGAGTAATGCAGAGAGGGGAAGGAAGTGGTAAAGAAATAGTGAAAGATAGAAGAAAAATATTGAAGGAAGAAAAGGCAAAGAGGGGGGTAGAAGTGAGACAAACAAAGATAGAAAGAAAGAAGAAAAAGAAGAAGTTGTTGAGAAAAGTAACAGTGAAGATTGGGTTGAAACAGGAAGAAGAAAAAGAAGGAGTAGTGACAGAGGTATTGTTAGATAGTAGTGTAACAGGAATAGTAATGAGTAAGAAATTTGCAAGGAGACATAAATTTAGGAGGACGGAATTAGAAAGACCAGTGTATGTAAGGAATGTGGACAGCATGCTAAATTATGTGGAACCTATAGTGGATACAGTGGAAGTGGAGATATTTTTTAAAGGGCATAAAGAGAGAACGTCAATAGATGTGATTGGAGGACAGAAGTAGAGTATAATATTGGGTATGCCTTGGCTAGGACGCCATAACCCAGAGATAGATTGGAAGACAGGAGAAGTAAAGATGACAAGGTGTCCAGATGAGTGTAGAAAGAAGTGGAAAATGGGAAGGCAGATGAAACCAGGATGGAAGAAGCAGGAAGAAAGAAAAGAAAAGAAAGAGAGGAGAAAGCCAACAATAAAGAAAGTAAGAATGATAGAAAGAATAAGGGAAGAAAAGGAAGAGGAAGAGGAAGATTTGATAGAGTTGAGAGCAACAGAAGAGATGGTTCCATGAAGGTTCCATAAGTACTTGAAAAGAAAGATTTAGAGAGGATGCCAACGAGAAAGGCCTGGGATCATGCTATAGATCTCAGAGAAGGGTTTGTGTCAAAGAAAAGCAAGATATATCTGTTGTCAAGAGTAGAGAGAGAAGAAGTATAGGAGTTTGTGAAGGATCAGTTAAAGAAGGGATACATTAGACCATCGAAATCACCACAAACATCACTGGTGTTCTTTGTGCCGAAGAAGAATGGGAAGAAGAGGATGGTGCAAGATTATCGATACTTGAACAGTTGGACAATCAAAAACAATTATCTATTACCACTAATTTCAGATTTGATAGATAGCATAGGGAAGAAAAAAATGTTTACAAAGATGGATTTATGGTGGGGATATAATAATATAAGGATAAAGGAGGGAGATGAGTGGAAGACAGTGTTTTCAATGTCTGAAGGGTCATTTGAACCCATGGTAATGTTCTTTGGGTTGACTAACTCACCAGCAACATTCTAGGCAATAATAAATGACTTACTAAGAGATTTGGTGGTGGAAGAAAAAGTGGCAGTATTTATTGATGATGTGATAATAGCAATGGAGACAGAAGAAGGACATGATGAGATAGTAAAGGAAGTACTGAGGAGGTTAGAGAAGAATGATTTATTTGTAAAACCAGAAAAGTGTATGTGGAAGGTTAGGAAGATAGGATTCTTAGGAGTGATAATAGGAGAGAATGGAGTGAGAATGGAAAAGAAGAAGGTACAAGGAGTTGTAGAATGGCCGGTGCCAAAAAGTGTAAAAGATGTGCAGAAGTTTTTGGGGCTAGCAAACTATTACAGACGGTTTGTGAAAGATTTTGCTAAGATAGCAAAGCCCTTATATAAGATGACAAGGAAGGAGACAAAATGGAATTGGGGAGAGAGACAGCAAAGAGCATTTGAGAGGTTAAAGGAGAGATTTATGACAGAGCCAGTTTTGGTAATACCAGACTTGAATAAAGAAATGAGAGTAGAAGTAGATGCATCAGACTTTGTGACAGGAGGAGTGTTATCAATGAAGTATAAAGACGAGAAGTGGAGGCCAGTCACTTATATTTCCAAATCATTGAACGAGGCCAAAAGGAACTATGAAATTCATGACAAGGAGATATTGGTAATAATTCAGTGTTTAGAAGCATGGAGGCATTTCTTAGAAGGAGCCAAGGATTGGTTTGAAATATGGACAGATCACAAGAACTTGGAGTACTTCATGAAGGCTCAGAAGTTGAATTGAAGACAGGCAAGATAGTCACTATATTTGTCAAGATTTGATTTTGCTTTGAAGTATGTAGCTGGCAAGAGTATGGGAAGAGCGGATAGTTTGAGTAGGAGAGTAGATTGGGCTGAGGGTGTGGAGAGAGATAATGAAAATCAAGTGATGTTGAAGGAGGAATAGTTAGAGATTAGAGCAATAGAGCAGTTAGTAGAAGGACCAGAGGAGGAAATAGTAAAGAAGATAAAGGAGGCAAGAGATAAGAATGAGGAAGTGATAAAGACAGTAGAAGAAATGAAGAAAGCAGGAGTTAAGATGTTGAGGAATGAAGAGTAGCAAGTAAAGGAAGGACTAGTGCTGAAAGAAGAGAGAGTGTACATTTCAAAGGATGAGAAATTGAGAATGGAGATTATTCAGCTATACCATGATACATCAATAGCAGGACATAGGGGACAGTAGAAGACAGTAGAACTGGTCACTAGAAATTATTGGTAGCCAGGGGTAACAAAGGAGATGAAACAATATGTAGAGGGGTGTAATCAGTGCTAGAGAATGAAGAATAGAGCAGAGATACTGGCAGGAAAATTAAGGCCTAATCAAATACCTGAGAAACTGTGGCAACATATATCAGTGGATTTTATTACGAAGTTACCAGTATCAAAAGGTCATGATTCGATCTTAGTAGTATGTGATAGGTTCTCAAAAATATCCCACTTTGTGATGACAACAGAAAAAATAATGGCAGAGGGGTTAGCGAGAATGTTCAGAAATAACATATGGAAGCTACATGGGTTGCTGGAGAGTGTGATATTAGATAGAAGACCACAGTTTATGGCAGGATTAACAAGAGAGTTAAATAAAATGTTGGGAATAGAGACAAAGTTGTCAACAGCTTATCACCCAGAGACAGATGGACAGATGGAGAGGACAAATCAGGAGCTGGAGCAATATTTGAGAATATATGTTAATCATAGGCAGAACAATTGGGCCAAATGATTGGCAATAGCAGAGTTTGTATTCAACAATAAAGTGTATACAGCAACAAAAACGTCACCGTTCCAAGTCAATTATAAGAGAGAACTGATGATGGGCTTTGATATCAGGAAAAAAGGGAAGAACAAGAAGGCAGAGGAATTTGTGAGGGAAATAAAGGAAAGATATGAGGAGGCTAGAGTAGCATTGGTGAAATCACAAGAGGAAATGAAGAGACAGGTGGATAGGAATAGGAAGGAGGCAGAAGAATATAGAGTGGGTGACAAGGTACTAATTAGTACTAAAGATTTTTCAAAGAAGTTGATGAAGAGAGCGACAAAGAAGTTGATGGAGAAGTTTATTGGACCATATGTGGTCAAGAAAATTGTATTGGAAAATGTGGTGGAGTTAGAGTTACCGGCATCGTTAAGGATACATCCGGTAGTGAATGTAAGAAGAATAGTAAAGTATAGGGAACAGGTAGAGGGGCAGAAAAAGATACCACCACTACCTGTTGAGGTAGCTGGTAAGAAGGAATATAAAGTAGAGGAAATTTTAGATAGACAAGAGAAAAGAGAAAAGACGAAGTATCTGGTGAAATGGAAAGGATATACAGCAGAAGGAAATACATAGGAGGGGTTGGAAAATTTAAAGAACACAAGAGAGAAGATAGAAGAATTTGAGAAGGGGAGATTCGAGGAAGAAATACAAAAAATAAGAGTGAAGAAAGAAAAGGAGATAAAGTTAAATCCAGAGGCAGAGGAATTTAGAAGAGAAGAGTTACCAGGGAGATATATAGTGAAGTTGTTATATGGATAGAATGATAAAAAATTTGATGAAGAATATCTGAAAAAATCGGAGAAGAATTGAAATAGGTAGAAGAACGATAGAAAGGAGGGAGAAAAGGAATATAGGAAGAAGTTAAAAGAGAGTTTAGAATGGAATTAGAAGGATTGTTATGGGACATTTGGACACTAACAATTTTTATTTTATTTTCTTTTATTTTTCTGATTTTACCTTTCTTTTCTTTTCTTTTCTTTTTCTTTTATTTTATTTTCTTTTGGAGAACGATGAAGAAGGCATGTGACAAGGAAGTCACATAACAGGTCACATGACGTAACATCACAAGCCTAGAATATGATGGAAGGGTCTGGAAGATAACGTCAGAACACATGGAATACACATAGTGGCCTTGAATAGAACATGAGGCAGGAATGAGGACAAAGCATAGATATTAGGGTAGGGTTAAATATTGGTAGCATGGACCAAGCATGTTTTGTATATATAGGACTCTAATTTAGCAGAAACTCCTTGTCGAGTTCTCTTGTGAAATTCCCACATTATAACTCTACTAAGAGATTTACTTATTAGTGAGATCATTTGTCATTGTGATAAGTGGTTGTCACAACATTCATCCTTCACCTTTCCTTTTTCCTTCTTCATTTCTTCATCCACATACAGCTCTTGGATTTCTTGAATGTTGTTGTCCACATATCTGTTGTCTTTTCTTTTATAATGATCTAATTCATCAGCTAGCATTCTTTGAATTTGGAATGCCTATTCATCCATGTCACTTTGAACCAAATATCAAAGATCTTCAGATATCTGCATAATGTTTGTGGTATTGACTATCTGATTGTTGATACTAGCTGTCAGAATTGTTCCTTCCATCTCTATAATCATTGTATTTGTTTCTTCTGCTATCTTCTTCATATCTTTCACTATCCTCTGAACATTAATCATCGCCTCTATTCCTTTCAACATTTTGTGATATAGTCTTGACCAATTCTCTCTCTCCTTCTTCATTACCTGTGCTTGATCTATGTTGTTTAATTTTCTTGAGATGTAAGGGTTGGGAGAAGTAGGAGCCATTGCATAGTTGTTGTTATTGGCAAGTTGGTGAGACATGTTCATTGTAGATTTGCTTGTAGTAGTTTGAGTGACTGCTTTTGCTGTTAAACTGGGATTTTACCTCCCCTCTTTATAGGTTTCAACTTAAACACCTTGTCCAGTAATCTTCTATTGCTTCCTTTACATAAGGCAACCCCATTTCAGATATCTATTGGTCGTGTTCATCCATAACCCTTCCAATGCACCAGATATTGTGATCCCCTTTTACATTTCCTATGCTTCCTGACTTCTTCTACCTCATATTCCTCTTCTTCATTAATAATTGTCAGTGGAGGTGCTGGTTCCTCATGTTGTCCTTTGAACTTTGGGTCCACACATTATGTCAGCAGATCCTCATTGAAAACATTGTGGATTATCCATTCTTCTGGAAGCTCCAGTTCAAATACTCCCGATCCAATGTTCTTTGAGATTTTGAATGGTCCATATCTTTTATTGTCCAGCTTCTTTGAGGGTCGGTTTAAATGGATATTTTTGCTTTCCAACCATACATTGTCTCCAACCTTCAATCCTTGAGGATTCCTCCTTTTATTATCAAACTGCTTCTTCATATTCTTTTGTGCTTCTTCCATTGCTTTAGTTGCTTGTTCCCAACTCTTTGTAATCCAATAAGGAAATCTTCTACTCATAGAATGTCCATTTGAACTATGAGGTCTCCCTTCTAAGGGTGTCTTCCAAAGTTTAGCTCAAATGGGGTCTATCATAAATAAGATACTCACTGGTTGTGATACTTGAACTTAATAGTGTTTCAGAGGTTCAGTATAAGGATGTGATGATGATAGATGATGGAAAGTATCAATAAGAATAATTAATGTTGTTAAGTCTGAAGTCTAGCCCTCAGACATAGAGGTATATATACAAAAGAGTGATGGTCCATGCGCAAGCTGTTGCCATCACATGATCAAAACTCGTACCTGATGGGAGCTGTCATCTGTCATAGTAGCTGTCAGGCTAATTTTAGAAGGTAACTAATTATGTTACTATATTGATATGCTTGTATCTCTACCAATACTTATTGCTTTGAGATGCATCATATATTGTTGTAAACAAATTGATGAACACTTTCCAACACAAGTTCAATCATGCAAATCCATTCAGCTGTTCATGAGATATTAGCAGACAAAGCTTTTATAGCTACTGATAGCCTGATATCTCAGTCATTTGTTGTCACTTTTGTACATCCCACATATGTACAGATAACCCTCATTTGGAGCTTTCTAGTGCAACTTATCTTGTGAAAATCAGTCTACTGGTTGTGGAGATACAAGCTGAATGAAGTTTGTAACAGTTATAGTATACTTAGATACTAACATTTTTCTTTTTCTTTTATTTATTCTTGATTTAATATTTCTTTTCTTTTTATTTTTTATTTTGACAATGAAGAGATATGTGATTGTGGTTACATGACATATCACATGATGTGAGGTTATAGGCCCAGACTTTGGGAAAAGAAACTAGAAGGATAACGTTAGAGTATATGTATATAGCATAGTATCCTTATGAAAGATATGAGGTTGATGCATGGATTACACATGGACATTAGGGTAGAGTTATTTATTGTTAGTACAGACCATGAGAACTTTGTATAAATAATATAGGAATACAGTGAGAACTACTTATTGAGTTTTCTTGTGATCCCTACTTGATATCCTACTGAGAGATTTACTCATTGTGCTACTATTAGTCTTTATGATTAGTAGTTTCTACAACAGACAACTAGATAACTATCTTGGATAAAATATTTAGTATATAAACTGGTGGTTTACACTATACTAACTTTATCCTGAAAATTGATCAAAACTAGCTTCTCATGTTAGTAATGATATATCTTGCTATCTTCTGATAGTCTTAATCCCTCTAAGTTCACTAAGTTCTCTTCCAAAATATGCAACTAGTATAACTTATAGAAATATAGCATATAAGCTGAAGCCAAAGATTATTCTGAATTCTGTCTTTCATATTTCTGAATAATACATAACTGACTATTTGGACTTCCAAGAGACCTCATTAGATCTTGGATAATGAGGTGTAAATCATGTCTAATATAAGCTCTAACCTTAGATCCCAAACTAAGAAAATAAATAGAAATAAAATGAGAAATAAAAATAAAATAAACAAAGTTTATTTTTTTTAATTCTAACAAAGAGAACAAGTGAGAGGTAGAGTATGAACTGGTTTTATTATATATCATTTGACTTTATTTGGTATTTACATCCATTTATCTTCTTCTAATATAGATTATACTCCATTCCAATCATTTTAAGGACTAAAGCTCTTTATTCTTTATTAATTCTATAGAGTTCTAAATGACAACCCCCATAATGCCCAATAACCTAGAGTATGTATAGTAATAATATTATTAGAAAGAACTTTCTATATTTAAGAATAATAGTTACTATGTAAATTCCTTAGTCTGATAATCAACTTAAATTGTACTATACTCACTCTAAGTCTATCTGATTTCTTTCTTCTGAAATACAACTATACAATAAGGTTAAGTTAGGTACAACATCCTCTGTTAAAGTCAAGGTTATTTTATATACATAGTATTACTTTCAACCCTCTTTCAACTCCATCTTCTACTCTAACATGTCATTCTTTCTATCTTCTGTACTACTTGTGAATAATTCTAGGAAGTATAAATTAATTTTAACAACATGGCCTTTAAAGTAGGTTAGATATAGCTTAGCATAGACTATTAACCTAGTATACATAGAATGGATACTTTGTACTAAGAACTCTATTAAGTTCTCTTGTGTTAATCTAATATAAGATTTTTGTTAGGGTAACTAGCAGAGTTTGTGAAGTTTTGTGGACTTTCACAATTTCTAGAAAGTTCTAAGTATACTAATATAACTAATAAGTACAGATAATACTCACCTCTAAAAAGTTATCTCTAAAAAGTCCTAAAAACATAGAATGAGGACTTTTAGAGGTAGTAACTATTATAAATACTACTCAAGTTTATTCCAATCTGGCAAAATAGTGCTGACATAAGTAAAGAATAATGATAGCCAGATGGTCAAGAACTCTAATTTTGTCTAGAAATCTACTAAAAGAGAAAAGAAGAAAATTTACAGTAAGTATATTAGAGAGGTTTGATAATAGAGGCTGATAATGTGCTTGTAAAGTCTATAGAGCTTGGTGAATTGGCCTGAAAAAGACTGTGAGGTTTGGTGGGAGTAGAGAAGCATTAACTGATAGAGGTAAAAGTATTACAAAGTTTAATAGGGCTAGAAACAAAGTTTGGATGCTAAAACTTTATATAAAGGCAAGTTCTCTTACATTTACCTCTCCTTTAAAATTGCTACATCTTGAAGCAATAGTGATTGGGCAAAACTTGATAGCTGAGAATTTGTTAGATATAGTTTATATCTCATTATCCAAGATCTAATAAGATCTCTCAAATATACAAATAAGTTATTATACATTATTTGAGGATATAGAAGACAAGGTTAGAATGTTCTTTGGCTTCAGCTTATGTTGTCATAGTATACTTGAACTCTAGTATTTTATTATGATTTTTTTCTTTTATTTATTTTCTTTGATTTGATTTTCCTTTTCTTGTTTTCTTTTTTCTTTTCTGTTAGACAATAAAGAGGCACATGACTGCAGTCACATGACATATCACATGATATGATGTCATAAGCCTAGATTCTAGAAGATGGGGATGGAAGAATAATATTAAGGTATATATTAATAGTATGTTTATCTCATGATATATATATAGTATACTCATGAATAATATATAGACTTTAGGGCAAGGTTATTTATTATTAGCATAGACCATGTATATATTGTATAAATAGGATAACAATTAATTGAAGACTCCTTGTTAGGTTCTCTTGTAATTCTTATAAGATAATTTACTCTTAAAGTAGTCTATTAGTTATTTTTAAAACTAGTGATCACTACAATATATATACTGTATCTGTATAAGTTACACTGGTTGCATATTTTGGAAGAGGACTTGGTAAACTTAGAAAGATTGAGACTACTAGAGAGTAGTAAGGTGTATTATTGCTAACACTGGAAATTAGTATTAGTTTTAGTCAATTTTCAGAATAAAGCTAGTATAGTATAAACTACCAGTTTATATACTAAGTATTTTACCCAGGATAGTTATTTAGTATGAAAACTACTAAGTAAGTTACTCTGGTTACTAATGATTCTCATATATTAGTGTTATAAGACAAGTGTGTGGACAGACTTTGGCTAGGGCTAGGATTAGCCAGACAAAGATAGTTAGTATTATTATTAGTTTACAACGGATGGAGAGCACATAACCTGGAAGTCATGTGACAGAGGCTAGAATGGTCTAGAAGGATCAGGAAGAGTCTAGAGAAGGAGTTAGGGTTAGAAGTGACATCAAGGGACAACAGTTCCTTATGGTGTACACATGGTACACACATGTATAGCGGAGATTAAAGATATGATATCAGAGCACATGTAGAAAGCATAGTGGCCTTAAGTAAAACACATGTGGATAAGTAATAGAACATGAGGTAGCGGTATGGACTTAAGGGCTGGATAGATATTGTTGTAGCACAGACTAGGAGCCATGTATATATATAGTGGATAATATAGTGAGGGCTCCTTGTCGAGTTCTCTTGTAATCCCCACTACTAGATAGCCAACTGAGAGCTTTGCTGAAGTAAGCAAACTACAAGTGCCATTCCGGCAAGTGGTTGCTACAACAATTAGGAAATAGAGATTTATAGAGTTGGCAAGAGTCTAGTAAGAATATTCAAGATAGAATAGAGGTAATTAATCTATACTAGAAGAGATTGGAGAGTATGAATGAGGAAAGAGATATTATTTGTAAATTAGAATAGATGTAGTTAGAATGTGATATAATAGAATTCAGCTATATAAATAAATTATAGGACTCTAGAGTTAATTTGGTAGAGTTCTGTTACTCTGTCCAATACAAATACTTCTAAGATATTTTCTTAAGAGTTTTTCTTTAAACTAAAGCTTTTTTACTTAATTAAGTATTAATATTTCTGTTAATGTTAGTAGTTGTTCAAAATCTTCTCAATCTCCTATTTTTTTATTTGTTTATAAGAATGGGTTTGGATAGAGATTGTAGATATTTATTAGAAATCAATGTCATAAGTTAAGCCAAAGAGTTAAACAAAAGAGAAATCTTATATAAGATTTACACAAGAAAACTTGATAAAGTTCCCATTACAAACTAGTCTATCTTATAAACAATAAATTGTAGTTTGTGGACATACTACAACTAACTTACTCTAAAGTCTATATACTTTTTATAAAGTTAACATACTATATATATATCACATCTTTATCACAATGTGACATTTGTAAGAATCATATATGATATTATACTAATCTTAATCTTAAGTCCCAAATAAGAAAATAAATATAAAAGAAAATAGAAATAAGAAAGAAAAATAAAGTTTATTATCTTTAATTCTAACAATCAGGTTTTCAGATATAGCAGTAAGCTTGATAATATTAAATATCAGGTACAATTTTTTTTAATATAAGCAGAAGCTTTAGATAATAGATAATAGATCTTATTTGTTTTTCTATCATATAAGTGTTATAATCTTAAGTTCAAAGAGTTAGACAAAAGGGAGAATCTTGTACTAAGATAATATAAGAGAAGTTTCTAGTATAGAACTGTCTACCTTATATATGCTAAGTTACTGGTTTATATTATAGTATCATTAATTTATCTTAAAGGTTATATGTTATTTTTAAGATTAATATATGTCAAACATGTTGTAGTAATATTATTTTTTTAGAATCTTCTACTGTTTTTCCTTGTAATATGTAATAGTAACATATAACATTATATCAACCCTAACCCTAGATCTCAAAATAGAAAATAATAAAATAAAGTCTATTATTCATGATTCTAACAATAAGGTTCAAGACATCAATGAAACAATCTAGTAGAAAGACACATAGTCTGAATGTTTATGGAGTTGAAATACATCTTGTTACCAGACTTAAAGATTGTAGTCAAGATCTATCATCAGTTGTAATCAAGTTTTATATTTACTTCTTCTAGTGTAGACTTCATCTATACTGTGAACTTGAATAATATTTTCCAACCTTGAATTTTGTTGATATAGCTTCAAGTCCCCTCTGTCAGAATTAAAGACAATAGACTTTATTTCAATCTTTTTTTTACTTTTATTTTATTTTTCCTTTATCTTCTATGCTGAGAGATATAGGGTTAGGGTTTAGCATGATATTACAATCACATATCAGTCACATGTCACATGATGCTGTCACAGCCATGGTCACATGATCATGTGATCATGATAAAACATAGTGGAATATTCTGGAATAATAATGTCATACAATGTGCTTAATACATGTTGACCTTATGGTTTACACATAGTCTTTAGGGTAGGCTAGACACAGTAGTAGTATGGACCATTTAGTAGAGTATATAAGGTAGACAACTTTGTATTAGGAACTCCATCGAGTTCTCTTGTAATAACCTAATCCTGTTATAGCTTGAACATGTGGACAGAGATAGGATAGTAGTTAATTATTAGTCTACAACGGACAAAGGGATAGGAGATAGGCATGTGACCTGGAAGTCATATGATAGAGTCTAGAGCGGTCTGGAAGGACTTAGGGTCTAGAAGGATCGAGAAGAGTTTAGAAGGAGTTAGGGTTAGGAGATGACATCAAGGGACATCGGTTTCTCATGGTGTACATATGGTGTGCACATGTATAGCGGAGATTAAAGGTATGACATCAGGGCACATGTAGGAAGCATGGTGGATGTTGTAGCAACCACTCGTCACTCAAGGACAAATGATCTCACAACGAGCAAAGCTCTCCAATGGGCTATCAAGTAACAAATGGGGGAATTACAAGAGAACTCGACAAGGAGCCCTCGCTGCATTGCTCCTCTATATATACTACTTACAGGTGGTCCATGCTACAACAATGTGTTTACCTCATGTCCATCCACTATGTGTCTACCTTAAGGTCACCATGCTTCCTACATGTGCCCTGACGTCATACCTTTAATCTCCGCTATACATGTGCATACCATGTGTACACTATGAGGAACCCATGTCCCTTGACATCATCTCCTAACCCTAACTTCTTCTAGACTCTTCCCGATCCTTCTAGACCCTAAGTCCTTCCAGACCGCTCTAGACTCTATCACATGACTTCCAGGTCATGTGCTCTCCTTCCATTGTAGACTAATAATATACTACTGTCCTATTCCTGTCCACTAACCCTAACCCTAAAGTCTGTCCACATCCTTGTGCTATAACAGTGGATGGACATGAGGTAAACACATTGTTGTAGCACAGACCACCTGTAAGTTATATAAATAGAGGAGCAATGCAGCGAGGGCTCCTTGTCGAGTTCTCTTGTAATTCCCCCATTCATTACTTGATAGCCCTACTGAGAGCTTTGCTCGTTGTGAGATCATTTGTCCTTGAGTGACAAGTGGTTGCTACAACAAATCCAAGGTTTTACTTTTGACTTGAACCCTAAGTCCTAAGTCATAACACCCTCTTAGAAGATGACTGATGTCTAAAAGGAATAGACATTGCTGGATAGAGGCATAGAAATGATTATTGTGCCAAAACTCTGCCATAGTTTTGATCAACGTTACGTGATCAAGATCAATCCCTTATCAAGGTCTTTTCCACTAACATCATAACCACCACCCCTGGCATCATGAACCCCAAAAAGTAAGGCATTTCCTTATGTTTTTCCCAGTAGCAGTCTTGTAACCCGTGACCATGCTTCAGTTTCCGAATTGTTCTTCTTCATGGTGACGGAATCGGTATGCCTGTCAGGCTGATCAGAAGATGTGGATTTTCACTTTGAATTTGAATTCAATATATCAACAGGACCTGAAGTTGTTACAGAGGCTGTGAAAGTACTCGAAGCAGTCGATGAAATCTGCCCC
>JAJOHK020000637.1:0-22050 GCA_022457215.2 Leucocoprinus gongylophorus
AAGCACAATTAGTTCATAATACTCGGAACGAATTTTGCAGGACATACTCCGACACGGTTTGCTGATTTGTAACATGACTCTCTTAGTGAATGATCGCTGCCAGGTGCTGGCGTACTTACTGTTGGATTGTTCAATCTTGAGCGATGTTTCAACGCATCCAGGTATAGCCCTAAGAATTCGGAGCTAGAAAACTATGAGTATATACCAAAAGCACATTGGAAAGCAAGATCACATGTGGAAAACACTGGGCATCGTGACCTGTAGAAAGGAATGTCCTATTCTTATACATCCACACCTGGTGCTAAGCAAATCGACACACCTTTGTTGTCGATAAAACTCTTCCAAACCTAACAAACCAATTCATTGTAAGGCTCAAATATACAATTTGGCTTACTCTACGTGTAAACCGAAGACAGGCTGCCATAGTGGCGATTAGAGGGTGGTGGAAACACTTGTATGTATTAATAGTCCGTTGAACGTTAGGTATGCCTGGGAATCTGATATCTAGTTTGGACAAGCCATGACTTGGAAAACACCATTCGATGAGGGCGTCATTCTTTTCAAGGCAGGAAAATATCATGAAGCACTACAGCGGCTCAACGAAGTCAGTCCTTAACCTAAAGTTGCCCACCTCTTGTCTGAATTCTATGATAGGCCATCGCCAACGGCGGTGAATGCCACTTCATCCTCTATGACACACGTGCTGCAGTCTACGAAACCATCGAAAATCCGAAAGATGCACTCAAAGACGCTAGAACAACCATAAAACTCGCTCCTCAACGATGGCAAGGCTACGCACGTGCCGCTCGTCTCTTCAAGAAGACTCACAAATTTGACGCTTCGCTCAAAATGATTGGCCTCGCTCTTTCTTGCGTCAGGCTAGGAGATACGAAGCGTCGAGAGGAGTTACTGAAGCTTCAAGTCGAGATCACCAACTATCAGGAGGCCGTTGTTGCTCGCGAGCGGAGAATGCAAAATCGTATGCTTCTATTGCCAGTGGAGATCTACAGCGAGATTTTTGAATTCATTCTGGAGGAGGATAATGCCCAGATAATCACCCTATTGCATATCTGTACGCACTGGCGACAAGTCGTCTGGGGTTCCCCTGGACTTTGGCGCACCCTTGTCCTCTCCAAGTCGCATGCGGACAAAAAAGCTGAACTATGGCTCGAGAGATCGAAAGGTCGAATCCGAGAGCTCCGTGTCCTCTCTGACTATGATTCGAAGTACCTTCCTGGTCGACCCAGTTTTCTAGAAAAGCTGGATTGGTCGTATCTTCGTGTTTGTGGATTCCTTTCCTCCCGCATTATGAAATTCCTGAGACCACCAGCTATGTTTCAAGAACTTGTTGCCCTTGAACTTGATCCCAACGATGACGTTCACCCCGTTTTAAACAACCTAAGCGATTTCTCTTCCACCAAAATGAGGTCTCTTTCCATCCATAGAACTCATTTTCACCTCGAACACCTCTTGCATCCATTTCCGCTTGTCAGCTCCTTGAGCTTCCAGAGTTGCGTCATTACATTGACCAATCTTGCTGAATTCTTCCTTGCCAACCCTCAGATCAAATCTTTCCACTCCCATACTAATCGGGTGCAAAGCACTCTGCTACCGACCTCAGTCTCCCCTTCAGACCTACCCAAACTAGAGAACTTGTCAACTCTTGAAATAGTTGCAGACTCTTGGGCGTCGACCATGCTGCTGTTCGACATCCCTTTCCTGCAAATTGCACGATTCGGGTACTTAACGGACCCACATTTTTCGGCCTCTCTCCGGCATTGGGCATCCACCTCCCCGAAGTTTTTAGCCGAACTTAAATTAGATCATGTAGCCATCAAAAGTTCTGCCGTTCTTGAAGTGCTGTGCGCTAGCCCGGCTCTGGAAGTCTTGACCCTGACTGCAATGTATGACACGGCTGATACGATTATCAACGCATTATCAGGTCAAAGAAATTTCGCGCCATCATTATCAGAAGGCCCGCTTCCAATTCTGTGTCCCCGCCTACGGCACCTAGACGTATCAGGCTGCCCAGATGTCGCCACTTCCTCAGTTCATGCTCTTATTGAGCAACGTTTGGAACTTTCCGGGCTTACTAGTAGAGGAGAAAGCACAACTCAAGGAGAATCGATGCATCAGAAGGTCAACCGATTGGAGGTATTGAAGATGGATAGGTGTCCAAAGATAGATGTACAGTGGATACCGTGGTTTAGGCAACATGTTCCTTATGTTACTTGCATCTTTGCTTCTGCTCCGAAGAAACAACAAAAAGGCATTACGCGAAGGATGTAAGTCTAGTTGTCTTGAATGTCTATGACACTGAAAATATTTTCTTCTTGTCCAGCAACGGTATATGAAGCCTTTGGTACTTGTAAAGATTACTGCTCTGGAACAATCGAAGTTCTGCCATGAAAAAAGGGATACCCACCACCACAGTCGTCATCAATCATGAAGTGTAGACACTGCAAATTCTGATCAGCTAATCTGGTTGATCCAGGTATCGTCAGATTGAAGAGGAAGGTAAACATCTCGCCAAATGCACGGACCGGATTTCTGGCCGCGATTGGAAGTGCTGCTTTAAAGCTTCACCGCCAAAACAATCCCGACACTTGCTACTTAGAGTAAATGTCCACTTTTTGACCACTATTTCCAGAAGGTCCTACTTTCATTCGAGAACATTTCCATTTTTCAGTTCGATGACACGTATACGAACATAGTTAGTTTACATAGTTAGTTTTACAGAAGGCTCGTTTCGCCTTCAACATTTCTCAAGCTGATGTTCCCTGACCCTGAAGTGGTGAACTTTGAAAGTCGTGTAGTCACCAATCTTCTCGACCTCGTATTTGATGCCTTCAGGATCCACAACGCAGTCAAGATGGTCCTGTGGTATGTCATCAACAACAGTCTTCATGCCATTGATTGATAGGTCACCTGTTTGGAATCCCAGCCTCCAATAAAGATGTAGGAACTAGAGCTCTCTAGCGTTTCGCCGAAGACGAACGGCGAATGTTTCTTCGCACGTGGAGCAACGTGGGCATGCTGTATGAAATGATACATGTGTTCCTCAAATCTAGATTTTTGTGTGATGTCCTTCAACTGAAGCTTGGCAATCTCGGTGGTGGGTGAAGTCAATGCCATGACGGTGGTGTCGCTGAAGCGCGCGTGGCACATCTCTACCTCCCCAGGCGTGCATATCCCGAGATTCTCAAGAACTGTTGGAAGAGCGACAGAGTCATCCATGAAACTCTTTTGTTCTTCATGCGTGTCCCAGACTAAGGGTTGTCGACGAGTGAAGACAGCATGCAGCATAAGTAGTTGAACCAACCAAGAATAAGCCATCTTCTATTGAGATCTTCCTCGTCAACGCTAGTTCCTTCGTAAATACTACAACAAGTAGTAAGACCATCAATCGAACGTCTAACAACTGATGATGCAACATACCGCTGGAGCCCCTTCCACGAGCGTGATTCAAACGCGGCATGCATGAGCTTCTCATTTTCTTTGTATGTGTCGGAGGCGAAGAAGGAGAATATCCCAAGAACAGGTTCTGCAGACATGGCAGTCACTGATAGAGTGGCAACGCAGGCAGAACATGTCATTTGACATGACATGTGACACAATGTTGTTGTTGTTGTTGTTGTTTATTCCCAATTTCTATACCGCTACAAGCAAACATCGACAGAGAGTAATGTGACACAATGAAGCCATCAATGAAGCCATCACTGGTAGCAGTTTGATCATCACTGGTAGCAGTTTGATTGGCAGTTCTGGGTGGTTATTTTGGCCTCTTTCTTGAATAGGGTGGCTCTCATCTACAGGCAGGCTTACATTAAAGGGGTTGTACCCCGAGCAGGGATCTTGTTTCCATCACCCTGTTCATTCTGTGGCATTTTAGGTTCCTTAGAGGGTGGCTGCGCGAGTCGACGGTTGATTTCCGGACTCGACTGGCTTGCAGGTAGGACCAATGTCTGGTCAGATATCGACATCCTTTTTCCCGATGGGGCACGTATATTGTAGGGGTTATTATCGCTGGATATACCTCCAACAATGTATCTATTTCTATGCGCGGGGGAAACGGTTCAAGATTGACGTCATATGTCAATGGCATATGTCAAGATTATTTTCAACAAGATCAAGATCGAACGCCGCTGTGCAATTCTGGATATCGTTGGGCATGTGAGCATCTTGATCCTCGTTTAGGAGTATTCTGTGGACGACGATGGGGATGACCATGGTGTGACATCTTGACCCTGGCTCACAGACCCGAATGATGGTTGATGTATTAGCATCTATCGCCACACCTTTAAATAAGGCGTGGCATTCGATTGTTCATCTGTCTCCCAAAATATGCTACCACTATCTACTGCTATGGAGGCCCAGTACGTTCTAGGTTCTCTAGAAAATCAGCCCAACTTACTAATATTCGGCGAAGCCCCTCGAAGTTAGAATTTCTTGCGCCAGAAATTCTTGTGGAAATCCTTTCTTACCTTGCGCCTCTCGATGTTGTCAGTGCTAGAAAGGTTAATGCCTGTCTGCGTCATTTGAAACCTGAGCTAACGCCATCGTCACTCCATAGGTTTGCAGTCGACTGTACAACATCTCTAAGGATCGCAAAATGTGGCTATGTATTCTTGCACGATATGACTATCCTCTCCCCTCGATAAATAGATCATCCATACCGACCACGGAGCTCGAAAGGTTTCTTCTCAGAGCTGATATCACGAAGAATGTTTGGATTGGGTGCCGTACTGGAAAGCCAGCCTCAGTATATGCCATCACTCTCAATCCTCCGGAAAGTTTTGTTGGGCTCGCAGAGAAATACGTTGTGACAAAGTACAATTCGTCCGAAGAGATTAGCTGGAGGTGGTATTTGCTGCCGGACGCAGCAGATCCAGTGTTTTCACACACAATCGCTCGCGGATCCGCCGTTATTCGAATGCTTGGATGGTGGGGGGTGATTGAGTCTGGTACAAACACTTTGCATGTTATTTATGGGGTGCGAGGGGAGGAATATGGGAGCCAATGCTTTTTGTGAGCATATTATGATGGGATTGGCATGCCTAATTCTGATCCTTTACAGAAAGGTTGAAAGCATTGAGCTTGAGCCTCAATCTACGTTCAAAATTGTAGAAAGGCTAAATATTTCTGTCGACAGCAAATTTATCCTTGATGCACTGCCTGGAAGGAAAAGTCATTCTGAATGTTATTCCCCCATCGTTGGTCACGGTTACCTTGTCATTTTTCTTGAAACCCGGCCCAGTCCGCCAATTTACATATTTTGTTTGAACACCGGGCAAGTCTCTTGCTACCCTTGGCAAGTAAGAATTGGATTTTCTGACAACTCCATTCGTGATGACCAATTTTCTTCGATCGCTAGACACAACCCTCCTTTGCTGGCGTTCATCTCACGCATGGATCCACTTACCACCTGACTCCATGGCACTTTATTCAAGCTTATCGATACAAGGAGCTAATCATATGTCGGCTTTCTGCAGTTGGAAACGAATTAGACACTGAGAAGGAAACATACACTGTCACAATCCCTGATAGTATTGCTAGTTTGGTTCGATCGCTCGATTTCTTTCCAAAATCTCCCAACTTGATTTTCATACTAGCCCAAGCTTCAAAGGAGTCCCATTCCGATTACACGTGCTACTTACTCAAGATAGATCTCAAAATTACGGATGTCACCCTCATACCACAGCTTTGCCGAACGCTCACACTTATCCCATCTGCCGGGGCTGTACCGACTTTTACTATTCCTCGATCAGATTTGGGCGAAAACGCTATCATTGTGCCCGCTTTGCGTCGATTTTCATTGGCCACAAAAGTTGTTTTTAAAGGACATCACATGCCTGAGATCTTCTGCATTCGTCTTTCGCTCGACACGGTGTCTGACTCTGAGCCCCTTGAACTTGATGAGGAGAGTCCTACGGGGACTAAAAGAGAGGATATCGACTCAACTCAGACTCCGGGATTGACTGCCAGTGCTCCTGGAGAATTGGAGGCAGTCAAGCTACCCGACTTGGATCTCGGACTAGCAAATGACTGGGGAAGAAAATCAATTAAATGGGTGCAAAGTTCCGGGATATTACGCTCTTCACGTGTTGTGATCAAGGCTTGGGGTTCGAACGGCTGTAGGCTGTTTGTGGTTGATTTTGTGAGGTCATCAGAAATGTCCTAGGATCTAGACAGTGCCGTGTACGCATTCATTTGTATACACCCTTGTCGTCGCAGTCCATCATCAACTGTTGCTGACTAGGACAATGGTTAGCTAATGGGGTCTTGGCAGGTCTGTGACCTTGCTATCAAGTTCTTAACAGCTGCATCCTGAGTTATACGAAGCAATACCCATCAGCAGACTCCCCAGAACTTGGCTGGTGGGAATTTTGAAGCAGGTGGTTCGATAACTGATTCCTTTCGTCCTCCAATCCTCGGCCATCATAAATCGGTGTCATGAATGCTCTTCAACAGATCTGTCTGTGACTTGATTGAGTCCTTTTCAAACCTTGAACAGCATCCCTGGAATTTGGCACATGAGAGCTCACCGACTGATGAGCCCGACACCAAATATTGATATTCTACTTTCTATATTATTTTCCGACAATTTTATCCGACTAAACAGCTGAGTCAAGGCGTAGACGAGGGGGGAGGTCAAATGTCAGAATCTATTGCTACTCAAGATCAGAGCTAGAGTTTAACCGGTTAGAGCTAACTAGAGCTGACTTGGGGAATCAGTGTTTCTGCTCTGTATGCAGACCATCCTCAATTTTTCTTCTGCCGTGGAATCAACCAAAAATAGTCCTATCAATTCACACCATCGTTGTAGCGTCCCACACAGCCACATAGTGGGATCACGGCCATAGAGAGCATATGAGTGAAGCATGAGAGCATATGAGTGAAGCATGTTGAATGAGGAACTGTTGACATAGTTAACATCTCATTCTTATTACCCAACAGTCTATCTTCATCCATGTCTCAGTCTTGTTTCTCCTAGTACTAGTGTTGGAAGTGATCTTCTCAGTTTTATCATAGTTGATGTGGGCTTAATTAGCTAGTACATCACATAATTAGCATGTACTGCTCCCTGTGGATGTCAGAATTACAAATTTAGCTTGATGTCACAAGTCACCATCACAAACTGTCACATGGTCACATGACACAATGGAAGACGGTAGAAGGATTTAGAAGGAATGATATACAACATGTTATACACATGGTTATTTAGGATAGGCTAAAGTAGTAGAGCATGGACCATTAGGTTTTAGTATATAAGATAGACAATCCTGTACAGAGTGTGCTAACCCCAATACAAGGTTCTTATTACAACCTTAAGCTTGGCTCAGGTTGCAACTCAGGCAAAGACTTGAGTAAGAATGAAGAATATGATCAATTGGTAAGGTGTAAGGATATAGGAATGTATCTATACTATATATATATATATATATCCATAGACCATGAGGAAACCATATGTCTACAATGATACAATATATGAGGATGACAAGAGAAATCAATGAGGAAACATTATCTACTACATGAGGCACTAACTGATATAACCTATGGTGCAGCCAATTGTTACATCATACCCTAAACCCTCTGAACACAATGAAATCATGTTAAAGACATGAGGAGGTAATCATAATAGTTCTTATTCTTAACCTACTCTAAAGGTCTTGAGTTTGTAACAGTGGACATATTTTGGCTTCTAGTCATTTACAGTTGTCCACAGTTCATTGTATGATTTCTAAGTTATCAGAGTGACTTCTGAGATTACTAGGCTCTTTTATTTATTACCTGTACTCCAATTCTATTAACTAGACAAATAGTAATCATATTAAATAAATATTCTGCTTATTCATACTCATAACTAAGTGATGATGCACAGCACTCACAATAAGCCACTCAAGTATCATCTAATTATACATTTATATTAGCATAGCCTATATGCCACTTATGTTTTTAAAAAAAAATCAACATTTTATTATACTAAGCTTAGTAGCAGTCTGTAGTTATTATGAACCATAATTTTCATTTTAATTATTTAATTATGTGACATCACTAGGTCACATGATATAAATAAATTAAATATCTTAGATATAATATTATAGACTTTAGAATTATTAAATGTCAAAGTTTAAACTTCAAGTATAAATATTTTTTGATATAGGCTACATTTGTTTAAAAGTCTAAGTATAATCTGTTTTCTATACTATTGTCATGGTAACCACAAGTCAAGATGACTCAAGGCTAGAACTCAAGTGGAAATCATAAAAAAAAACTTGATAAGAAATCCTTACTTTATTACTATACTATTTATATTTACACTAATATATAATGGTTTATGCCAGGCTTAAGCTAATTTGTTCTGAACTACATATATTCTTCATAAGTCCTACATAATGTCAGGTACAGCTCACATTTAAGGGCAAAAGTTCACAGGATTGGATTGGGATTTTGTACCAAGTATAGAAACTTGTACAAAGAGTATGAAGTTCTAAACTTTGTGAACAATCTTGGCTTCAGCTTATATGCTGTGCTATCTGTCTGCTATAGGATCACAACTTTAGAAGAACAAATGAGATTCAAGGAAATGAGTTCTGATAAAAAGTGTGTTGCTATAAATACCAGAGTTTAGTGTTTAAAAGGAGAACTTAGATGTTTGTTAGATATGGTTTACACCTCATTATCTGAAATCCAATGATGGTCTCTAACAAGTCCAAAATGAGTTATTAGTGCATTATTCAAGAATACAAAATATAGGAGTTGAAATGATCTTTAGCTTCAACTTGTGTGCTATGCCTTTACAAGTTGTACTGGTTGCATTTAAATGAAACATTTAGAACATGACAGGTAGCTAAGTCTACTAAAAGGTAGGAGGTGTGTTATTGCTAACACTGGAAGTTGATGATAGTTTTAGTTAATTTTCAGGATAAGCTTTATAGTGTAAAATACTGGCTTATATACTAAGTATACTACCTAAGATAGTTTTCTGGGAATGGAGACTGCTAAGCATTACTTTAGTTCTAGTAATCCTTGGATGTCAGGGATAGAGATAAATAAAGTTGTCAAAAGTTCAGTAAGAACATCTAAGATAGATTAGAAAGATGTAATCTACACTGGAAGAGATCAGAGAATATGGATAAGGAAAGAAGTATTATTCATGAGTTGGAATAGATGTAGCCAAATCAGGATGTAACAATGTCTTGTAGTATAGCTCTAAGCAGATATTTTAGTAGTAAAATACTGAAAGGAGGTTTGGAAAGGAGTAAACTCTACCATAGAAGACTAAGTATTTACAGGATTGAAATAAGAGAATAACACTACTGTAGAAGACAAGTTATATATAAAGAAATAACATTGCTGTGATGTGAAAGATGGGATAAATGAATAACATTACTGTAGAAGATGGACTATTTTCAGAGTTGAACTTGGTATATAACATACCAGCAGTGTTATGACTTAGATCTCAGAGATAAGACAAAAGCACACTCTTATATTGAGTAATACAAGAGAACTTAATAGAGTTCCAAGTACAAACTAATCTACCTTATATACTATAGACTGTGGTCTGTATGCACACTATAACTAACCTATCCTCAAGTCTATGTACACTCCATAAGACCAACATGCTGTTGCCATACTGTATAACATCATCTGTTCCAGAATCTTTTATATTCTTCTCTATATCACATAATCATGTAATATGTATAATTACCCTGTAATAAGTATTGTGTCTCCATCATGCTTTGTGACTTATATAACTATCATACATAACATTACATCCTTTGTCATAGTATGCTTGAACTTTTATATTCTATTTTGATTTTCTTTTTCTTTTATCTATTTTCTTTAATTTGAGTTCTATTTTTTTTTCTTTTGGATGATGAAGAGGTATATGACTGTGATTACATGATGTATCACAGTCTAGAATATTGTAGAAGAAGCTAGAAGGATGATGTCAAGATATATATCTATAGTATATTTACCTTATATATATAGGATAGCAATATATTGAGAACTCCTTATCAAGTTCTCTTGTAATTCCTACAAAACTCTTTATAATATAAGACTACTTAGTATGCTATTGACTATCTTGATTAGTGGTTATTGCAACTACAATAGTAGAACTCAACTCTCTTCAGGGACATTACATTATATAGTCTTCTTTTTCTTATTCTCTTACTATCCTTAGTATATAGCCAATACAGCTAATTACCACAAACTTTATATAGCTAGATTCTAGACTTAAAAGATAGATAGCAGCTATTAGAAGGTTGTTATGAATAGTATTGACTAAGTCCAGGTTAGTATCCAGACATACTTGTTGATTAATTGGGCAGTGTTCTAGTAGTATACTTGTTGTTTTTGTGTAGAAGCTTTATGCTGAAGGTCCATTGTAATCTTTCCATGCAAAAGAATGGTGTTGTCTAGTAAGAAAATATCTAGTTTAGAAAATTTCTTCTTGGAGATATTAGCTAGTGTTTATTAGAGTAGTAGACAGGTAATTAGTAGACAGTATAAGGTTGGATAAGAAGAATACTAGCTAGTACTTGCAGAAAAACTTTTGCTAGAGATATTGTTTTCTGTTGTCAGATATCATGGCAACAAACAGTTTTAATCTAGGAATTTTTAACCAAGTAAATGTAGAGTAATTGATTAGAGATATAGGAGGAAAAAAAGTAATAATATTGTTAAAGCAAATAGTAGAGAATAATTAAAAAATATTAGAATTATAGAAATAATTGGCAGAAGCAGTGAGAATAAATACTGAGGAAAAGAGGAGCAAACAAGAAAAAGAATGGTTAAGACAAGAATATAACAAGAAATGAAAGAAGAAATAATGAAGAAAAAGATAAGAGGAGGAGGACAAAAGAAAAGATGAAAAAGAATAAGATTGAATTGAGGAAAATGAGAGTGAAATAAGGAAGAAAAGCAGAGAAGGTGTAGAGATAACAAAAAATATAGGAGAAAAGGAAAGAAATGAACAGAGAGATAGTAATATAGAAAATAAAGTGTTTCATTTGTAGAGATTTTGGGCATATTGCCTATTATTGTAGAAATAAGAAAGAGATTGAGGAGAATATAAGAGTAGAAGTTAGAGGACTAGAATATTAGTCTTCAAGTAATAAGTTTAAAGTATTGATAAATAGAGTAATGTAAGCAGAAATTTTGAGTAAGAGATCAGAGAAAAAAAAGAAATTGTTAAGAAAAGTGATGGTAAAGATAGGATTGTTATGATACAATTTGAACACTAACAATTTTTATTTTATTTTATTTTATTTTTCTGATTTTATATTGATTTTGATTTTCTTTTTCTTTTGAACAATGAAGATGCACGTGATACTACAGTCACATGACAGGTCACATAATGTGATGTCATAGGCCTATAACATGATGGAAGAATCTAGAAGATAACATCAGGACACATGTATACAACATGGTGGCCTTGAGTAGGAAATGAGGTAGACATGAGGTTGTAACACAGACCATGTGTACTTTGTATATATAGGACTCTAATTTAGTAGTGACTCCTTGTCAAGTTCTCTTGTGAACTTCCCACTAAATATCTGACTTTGAGAGATTTACTATTTGTGCTACTATTGGTCTTTGTGACTAGTGGTTGCCACAACAAGGATTAAAGCAGAAAGATGATGAAGATTAGATTACTGTATAGATGTTATTGGACAGTAGTACAACAGAGTTGGTGATGAGCTTGGAGTTTGTCAATGTTAGACACAGTTCATATCAGAGGAAAAAGTCTATGGAATTGGCTTAGAAATACATAGTGTATGGAAACTTTATGCAATGAGCTTGGTGATATGGACTTGTTAGAATGATCTTGGCTTCAGCTTATATGCTATGCCATTTGTCTGCTATGTAGTTACAACTTCAGATGAGTGAATGAAGTCTGAGATGGAAACAAGTACTGATTTGGTGTATCGCTATTGAATACCAGAGATCAAGTTCAATAAGAGTTATCTTTGTCAATTATCAGACTAGTAAATTATAGTATAACTACTAGTCTTATATACAAGTCAGAAATATAGGAGATACTTGGAGTTTCAGTATATCACTCTAAGCAGAGATTTCAGTGGTGAGATACTGACAAAAGTCAGATAGAAGAACTCTGTTATAGAAGACTGAGTTTGATAGAAGTATTCCCATTATAAAAGACTAGATATCCAGATTGTTGCATCACTGTTACAGAGATCTATTGTAAAAAAATAGCTATTATGGAAGACAGACTTGTCTCTAAGATGTTATAATAACAATACTGCTGTGGAAATATATCTTCAGAATGGGTGGACTTGACATATGACAGTAAGAAAGAATAAGTTAGATAGGCTATATAATAAATGTGAATAGTATTTTCAATCATAAGGGACTAATTGAACACATGGTAGAAGTAGAGTTATTTCACAAAGGGTATAAGGAAAGAACAGAGATAGATATGACAGAAGAGTGGAAATAGAATATAATATTAAAGATGCCATAGCTAGCATACTATAATCCTGAGATTAATTGGAAGACTAGGAAGATAAAGATGATGAGATATCTAGATGAGTGTAGAAAGCAGTGGAAAACAAAGTAGATGAAGCCAGAATAGCAAAAACAAAAGGAGAAAGAACAGAAGAAAGAAAAGAAGAAAGAGTTTAAAAAACCAACAGTTGAGGAAGAAATGGAGATAGCAAGAATAATAGAGGAAAAGTAGGAAGAGGAGAAAGATTTGATAAAAATTAGAACAGTGGAGAAAATGGTTCCTAGAAGGTTTTATAAGTACTTGAAAGTGTTTGAGAAGAAAAAGTCAGAAAGGATGATAATGAGGAAGACATGAAATCATGCCATAGATTTCAAAGAAGAATTTATGTAAAAAAAGAGAAAGATATATCCATTATCTAGAATAGAGAGAGAAGAAGTATAGGAGTTCTTGAAGGATCAGTTAAAGAAGGTATCAAGTTCACAAATGGTGGACTTAGCTCCTCCTCTATTTTATTGTTGTTCATTTTTCATTTTTATTTTCATGCTGTTTTATTTTTCTATTTTTCTATTTTTAGAACAACTAGGGTTAAGGGTGATCAGTCACGCTGTCACATCAGTCACGACCTGATGGTGTGGTCACAAGACAGATCATGAGACTTAAGGGAATTTAGTAGAATATTCGAGAACAGATGATGTCATACAACATGGACACCACATGTTGACCTCATGGACTACACATGGTTGTTTAGGGTAGGGTGCACAGTAGTTAGCATGAACCATCCGTAGGACTATATAAGATAGACTAGTTTGTAGAAGAGTTCTCTATCGAGTTCTCTTGTGTTACTCAATACAAGGGTTGTCTTACTGCTTAACACTTGAGCTCTAAGTCATAACAGAAGGGATATATTCAACCATTGAAGTTATCACAGACATCATCAGTATTCTTTAAGAAGGATGGAAAGAAGAGGATGGTACAGAACTATTGATATTTGAATAGTTGGACAATTAATAATTATCCATTGCCACTAATATCAGATTTGATAAATAATATAGGAAAGAAGGTAGTATTTTTAATGTCAACAATAATGTTCTTTGGACTAACAAACTTACTGGTGACTTTCCAGATTATGATGAATGACTTGCTAAGGAAAATAATGAAGGTAGAAGATATAGTGGTGTTTATTAACAATGTAATGGTAGAAATGGAGATAGAGAAAAGACATGATAACATTATAGAAGAAGTATTAAGAAAAATGGCAGAGAATGATTTGTTTGTAAAACCAGAAAAATATATGTGAAAGATTAGAAAGGTTAGATTCTTGGGAGTTGTGATAGGACCAGATGGGATAAAATGGAGAAGAAAAAGGTTCAGAGAGTAGTAGATTGGCTAGTACTGAAGAATGTGAAGGATATACAGAGGTTTTTGAGGTTGGTAAATATAGTTTGTTAAAGATCTTACAAGAGTAGCAAAAATTCTTCATGAAATGACAAGAAAGAATATAAAATAGAATTGGAAAGAGAGATAGTAGAAGATATTTAAAGAGTTGAAAGAGAATTTTACAATGGAACTAGTCTTAGTAACACTAAACTTGAACAAAGAAATGAGAGTAAAGGCAAATGTATTGGACTTTGCTATGAAAAGAGTGTTGTTAATGAAGTGTGAAGATGGAAAGTAGAGGCCAGTAACTAGGGTCAAGTAGAAAAGAGGTTATGCTAAGGTACTATGAGTGTTACAAACTCAAGTCCTTAAAGTGGAACAAGTAGATAAATCTTGTATTGGATTAACACAAGGGAACTCAATAAAGAACTCTGTACAGGATTGTCTACCTTATATACTAGAACTCCATGGTCCATGCTAATTACTTCTAGCCTACCCTAAACCACCATGTGTTTGCCTTAAGGTTAACATGTGTTAAACATGTTGTATAACATTATCCTTCCAGAATCTTCTATGCTTTTCCATATAACATGTGACTGTGACTGTGTCACATGACTGATATGTGACTGTGTGACAGTGATGTCACATTAACCCTAATCCTAAGTCTCCAAAGATAAAAATAAAAGAGAAGAAAGTAGCAAATGAGAAAAGAAAAAAATAAAATAGTTAAAGTCCACCATCTTGAACTCTGACATTTATATTAGGAACAGACCAGCCACTGAACCAGTTATGCTAAAAGTGTGCAATGTCAAGCTTAGCTTTGACATCTGGCTAATACTATATATATACTTCATACTGTACTCCTGACAATGAGAACTATGCAATACTAGCCCTTAACTGTGCACTAAAGAATTCAAAGAGGATAATATTAGTGTCAGAATCGATAGAAGATATAGAAATAATAATATAGAAGAAGGTTAGAACTCATAAAACCCTTAAAAGAACTTTCATGTCAAACCTCACAACTGAAAGTACTGACTGATACTTATCTTGCCAGTCTTTTCCAAACTACTAGAACTCTCTAAAACTCATCTAAAAGTGATAGCAGATACTAATAATGCTTTTGAAGCAACAACCTATGTATATATATTCCCAGATTTCCACACTTCTAAACTTGGATCTTATGTAACACACTTGGTCTTAATTAAATACTTCAGCTAATAGAACTATAAGTTGCTAGATTATAAAATGGAAGTTGTCTATAGTATATCATTTTAACAAGAGATCAGTGAATCTTACAAAGAGCTTATAGCAAGCAGAGTAGAAAGAAGATAAAGACTCTCTTCCTAGTCTTAAATAAGAATATTCAGATAGGAGTCCTCTTCTTTCTTACTCCTTTCTACTTGTGGTTTATATATTATTCTAAAAATATGGAAAATGTAACCAGAAAATAGAGACCAAAACTATAATGCAGCTCTCAGAGATCTCAAGAGCATAGGGTTGCTTCTTCATTTATAAAACAGTCTTGATCTAATAATTGATCTTTACTTGTTAGGACCTAGTCTACTCTCTTTTGTTTTGTTTCTATGGCCACTCTGTCTTATTTCTCTATTCTGAACTCTACCAGGTTTCAATCTCATATGTTCCTACATTATTTGATTATCTAAATATTCATTACTTGGTGAAGAGCTCCCAAGAATACATACTTTCTATAACTAGTCATTCACAAACAGTGTTCCAGGTTTTCAGAGATCTCTTTTATTTAAGATTTAGTTTGATTAACGGCTACTACACTGCCTCTCAACTATTGTTATTCAAGAGGATCTAAGGCATCACCTAGGAGTGTAAGTTTCTTTTACTAATGCCTTCAACAAGATCTTATATACTAAAAACCTGAGGAGATTACTTGTTTTTGTAGAAAAGCATTTTCTGGCATAATACTAGTAGTCTATATTTCAAAGTCATTGAATGAAGCCAAAAGAAATTATGAAATTCATGATAAAGGAATGTTAGATATTTAGAAATATGAAGGTATTTCTTAGAAAGTGCCAAAAGTCAGTTCAAAATTTAGACTAATTATTCATAAAAACTTAGAGTATTTCTACTTGACTCCTATTACTGCTAGTTACTCTAATAGGTAAGGCCTATGTTTAGACAAGACCTATTTTATGAAAGTTCAGAAGTTGAATTAAAGATAGGCTAGATGGGCTTAATATTTGTCAAGATTTGATTTTATCTTAAAGCATATAGCTGGCAAGAATATGGAACAAGCAAATAGTTTGAGTAAAAAAGCAGATTGGGCAGAAAGTATAGAAAAAGATGACAAAAATCAGGTAATGTTAAAAAAGAAATAGTTAGAGATTAGAGTAATGAAAAAGAGACAATTATTGATTGAGAAAGCTGAAGAAGAAATTATAGAAAATTAGAGGCAAAATATGATGAAGTAGTAAGAATAGTGGAAGAAATAAAAAAGGCTAGAGTTAAAGTATTAAGAAATAATAAATGGCAGATTGAGAATAACTTAGTATTGAAAAAAGAGAAGATATATATTCTGAAGAATAAGGGGTTAAGATTAGAGATTATTCAGCTATATTATAATACACCAATAGCAAGTTATGTGTTATAAACTCAAAACCTTAGAGTTGGTTAAGAGAGTGAACCTTGTATTGGGTTAACATAAGAGAACTTGATAAAGAACTCTGTACAGGACTATCTACCTTATATACTAATACCTAATAGTCTGTGCAAGCTATTTCTAGCCTACCCTAAATGACTATGTATATACCTTAAGGTTAATATGTGTTTCACATGTTGTATGATGTCATTCTTCCATGTGTCATGTAACTTTGTGACCATGTCATCTAATGTGACCTGCCATGTGATAGCATGATCTTGTTACTCTAACCCTAACCCTAGTTCTGAAAATAGAATAAAGGAAAATAAATTGAAAAGAAAATAAAAAATAAGCAAAGGAAATAAGAAAAGTTTAAGTCCACTTCTTTCATTCTTGACATTATGGAAGATAGTAGAAGATGGTAGAGTTAGTCACTAGGAATTATTGGTAGCCAGGAGTTACAAAAGAGATGAAGCAATATATAGAGAGATATGATCAGTATTGGAGAATAAAGAATAGAGTAGTAATGCTAGTAGGAAAATTAAGACCAAATATAGTACTAAAAAACCATGGCAACATATATTAGTAGACTTTATTATGAAGTTACTGGTATTAAAAGATCAGAATTCAATTTTAGTAGTATGTAATAGGTTTTCAAAAACATTACATTTTATTGTGATAACAGAAAAAATAATAACAAAAGAATTAGCAAAGTTGTTTAGAAATAATGCATGAAAGTTGCATGAGTTACCAGAGTGTGTTATTTCAGATAGAGGTCCATAGTTTGCAGCAGAATTAATGAAAGAGTTGAATAAGATATTAGAAATAGAAACAAAATTATCAACAGTTTTTTATCTATAGACAAATAGACAAATAGAAAGGACAAATCAGGAATTAGAGCAGTACTTGAGAATATATACAGCTACAAAGTCATCACTATTCAAAGTTAATTATGGAAGAGAACTAAAGATAGGCTTTGAGATAAAAAAAAAAGAGAAAACATGCAAAAGTGTAGAAGTTTATAAAGGAAATAAAGAAGATGTATGAGGAAACAAAAGTGGTATTGAAAAAATTACAAGAAGAAATAAAAAAATATACAGATAGAAATATAATTTTTTTTGACATAACAAATAAGAAATAAAGAGAAAAAGAAGTTGACAGAGAAGTTTGTGGGACCTTATAAAATAAAATAAAATAATATTAGAGAATATAGTAGAGTTGAAGTTATTAGCATTAATGAAAATTTACCTGGTAGTTAATGTAAGTAGAATAGTGATATATCAAGAGCAGATAGAGGAACAGAAGAAGATACCACCTCTTCCAGTAAAAATAGATAAAGAAAAAAAGTATGAAGTTGAGAAAATATTGAATAGAAGAGATATAAGGGAGAAACCAAAGTATTTGGTTAAGTAGAAGGAATATATAATAGAAAAAGACATTTGGGAGGGGTTGGAGAACTTGAGAAATACAATGGACTTAGTGGAAGAATTTGAAAAGAAAATTAAAGAAGAAAAGATAAAAAGAGTACAGATAAAAAATAGAAAGAAAAAGAAAAAGGTATTGAATTTAGAAATAGAAGTGTTTAAGAGGAGTGAATTACTAGGAAAGTATATAGCAAAGATTTTGTTTGGGTAGGATAATGAGAAGTTTGAAGATAAGTATTTAAAGAAGTTGGGTGAGATGGAAAAGAAAAGAAAAGCAAGTTTTTCTAGAGGCAAAATCCTAAAGGAGAGATACTGTTATAGTATGCTTGAACACTTATATTCTATTTTGATTTTATTTTTCTTTTATTTATTTATTTATTTTTATTCTTTTTGAATAATGAAAAAGCATATGACTGCAATCACATAATACATCACAGTCTAAAATATTATATAAGGAGCTAGAAGAATGATATCAAAGTATATGTATATTTATACCATATTTACCTCATGGCTAACATATAAACTTTAGAGTAGGACTATTTATTACTAACACAGATCATTGTACTTTAGTATATATATAGTAGCAATATATTAGAGACTTCTTGTCAAGTTTTCTTATGATCTTTACAAGACTCTTTGCAATATAAGACTATTTAGTGCACTATCGACTGTCTTGGTCAGTGGTTGCCATAACATTCTTTGTCTAAGTCCAATATAAAGAAAAGTAAAATAAAATAAAATAAGAGAGAAAGAAAATAAATAAAACTAAGTCTATCATTCACCACTCTGATAAGCAGTTTAATTTAAGATTCTATATAATGAAAATTATAGATATATAGCTTTTCTACTGTAAGAAGTAACAAAACTTGTTTTATATACACAGGTTTACAAAAATATCTCTTCTACACTAAATTGTCTGAAAAGTAGTAAATAGCTAATAAAAGTTAATATAGAATTTTTGTTACAGTCCAAACTCTACTATTAAGTATAATTTATACTTAAGAAACAAAAGTCTAAAGAAAATGCAGAGTTTTGACAAGTATGAGAACTTATTAAAGTCTGACAGAGATTTGGACTTTCCAGAATAATCTTGGCCTTAACTTATGTATTGTATCTCCTACAAGCTGTAGGATTACAATTTCAAAGAAAGACCTTGGAAAAATAAATTAGATGTTACAATTCAAAGATCTTAGATGTTGTAGCAACCACTAGACACAAAGTTCAATAATCACACAAGCAAGTAAAGCTCAAAATAGGCTATCAATGTGAGAATCACAAGAGAACTTAATAAGGAGTCTCTGCTGAATTGCTACCCTATTTATATAAATTACACATAGTCTGTGCTACTTAATAATTACCCTACCCTAAAGTCTATGCATCATCTATGAGTGCATCATATATACATTATGAGGTAGCTATATAGTTAACACGCTCCTTGACATCATTTATCTAGACTGCTCTAGTCCGCTCTAGTCCACTCTAGACCTATAACCTCACATCATATGATATGTCATGTGACCACAGTTATATGTCTCTTCATTGTCAATAAAAAGAAAAAGAAATTTAGAAGAAAAGAAATATTAAATCAAGAAAAATAGATAAAAGAAAAAGAAAAATGTTAGTCCTTGTACACATCATAATATTAGAGTTGATTAATGAATAGAACCTTATTGTTATAGCGCAAGGATGTGGACAGACTTTAGGGTTAGGGTTAGTGGACAAGAATAGGACAGTAGTTAATTATTAGTCTACAACGGACATAGGATTAGGAGATAGGCACGTGACCTGGAAGTCATGTGATATAGGCTAGAGTAGTCTAGAGCGGTCTGGAAGGACTTAGGGTCTAGAAGGATCGGGAAGAGTCTAGAAGGAGTAGGGTTAGGAGATGACGTCAAGGGACATGGGTTCCTCATGGTGTACACATGGTGTGCACATGTACAGCAGAGATTAAAGGTATGACGTCAGGGCACATGTAGGAAGCATGGTAGCCTTATGGAAAACACATGTGGATGAGTAATAGGACATGAGGGCGAAGCAAGGACTTAATATAATGTTGTAGCACAGACCAGGACAGACTAGTATATATAGTGGTAGATAGAGTAGGAGCTCCTTATCGAGTTCTCTTGTATCAACCCGGTATAAGGTTTATTCACTTGTCCAACTCTAAGGGCTTGTGTTTACAACACTTATATTAGGGTTAATATAAGAGAACTCAATAGAAAACTCTGTACAGGATTGTTTATCTTATATACTAAAACCCCATGGTCCATACTACTACTACTTTAGCCTATTCTAAATAATCATATATTAAACATGCTATATAATATTATCTTTCCAGAATCTTCTATATCCTTCTCTTGCTACTACCTGACTTGTGACTATTATTATAATCATAATATGTGACATGTGACAGTGTGACCATTATGTCACACTAAACCCTAACCCCAGTTCCCAGAGTAGAAACTAAAAGAAAGAAAATAAAAGAAGAAGAAAATTAAATTAAAAGAAACTTGGATCTAAACTTTGTAAGTCTAATATTAGGAGTTATAAGAAAAGAAGTAAGTGTGTTACTATTGATACTGGAGTCTGGTATTAGCTTTAATTGAAGTTTTGAGCAGATATTTCAGTAATAAAATATTAATAGGAGTTCAAGTTAGATAGGAGAAAACTTTATATAAAAGTCTGAGTAATTTGTGGAGTTTGAGGAGGATAAATAAATAAATAAGTTTATTATGTGAAAGATCAAAACATCAGCAAAGTTCTAATACATTGATATAAATAAGAAATAACTGTAGTATTCTCATGCTATATTGAAGACAAAAATAGCTCAGAGTTTGGGCTATAACAAATTTACTCTAGTCAGTAAAAATACTATTAGTTAACTGGTGTTAATAATACATAGCTACTAGTGACTCTTTTATTTTTATAATAATATAACTATAACTTGATAAGTAAACCATAGTTTAATTAGATCTTATAGCTATTAGTTAACTAGTGCTAATAGAATATCAAAGTAAATCTCATATTAACTTTTATTAGCTAATTGCTATAGAGTCATTAATATCACTAACATAGATTGATCTTTAAGTTATATTATTATTAAAATAAAAGGGTTACTAATAGCTATAACACTGAGCCAGTTTATCATTGTTTCTTTCTCTTATATCCCTATCTCACAATGTTACATCTACTGAAGCTGAACTTTTTGCCATAAGGTATAGTATTAGTCAAGTATCTCAAACACAAAAGATCACATGTATTGTTGTTATCACTGATGCTATTCCAGCTGCCAAAAGAATCTTTTACATGTTTTTCCATCTGTACCAATTACATTTCATTGTTATAACTAGCAACTTAAATTTTTAGGACTGTCCTAGCAACAATAAATGGCTCCTATATTTACTAGTTGACAAGGAATTGAAATTCCATAAAATCAGTCCTATTTTGCCTAGCAAAACTTTGTGGGACTTCAGCAGAAGAATATGATTCTATTGTAAAAAAGTGACAGATGTACTTTCAAGCATCCATTTACAAGAGAAGAAAATTTCTCAATCTAAACAATGATGATGGAAATCCCATTTGTCCTACCTATTTGAAAGTCAGAGCCTGGCTGAAATATTTTAGCTTCTCCAACTTGTTGTGTGCATGCATTACTAGACTGATTACTAATCACACTCCTATCAGCAAATATAGACAAAGGTTTTTCCCTATCAAAAGCATGCAATTGTGGTAATTCTCCTATCGAGATAAGAACTCATATTCATGACTGCAAATGATATAAGAAGTCATGGAACCCAAAGTGAGAATCCCTCAAAGATGTTCTCACATTTCTCATGTTCAATCCAGGTGCATTTTGCTTTCAAGAAGGCATTACATAGTTTTTATATGACCTTTTAGCTCTTGTGTCTCCTTGTACAGTATAATGTTTCCTACTTTTCATTTTCTTTCTTCTCTTTTTGTATTTAAATAGTTACTTTGTGTAGCTATCACAGCCTGCCAGCGTGTTCCGTGTAATAAACTGACGATTTAAAAAAAAAACTGAGCTGGTTTATTCCTCAACAAAGACCGTGAATCCATCGGTTGGGTGTGTGTCCTTTGGATCATCGTCCGCATGGATTTATTGGTTACGTCGAAAATAACCAGACGCCTGTCGAGGA
>JAJOHK020000638.1:0-22044 GCA_022457215.2 Leucocoprinus gongylophorus
GTTTTTTCATGATATTCTTGAAATTTAATCCTAGTTTATTTTCTTTTTCTTATATTCTTTTTGTTTTTTTTATTTTTTTTTCTTTCAATTTCTGATATTTTTTTTTTTTTTTTTTTTTTTTTTTTTTTCTTTCTAACTTTATGTAGTTTTGTGCTTTTGTACATAGTTATGAAAGTAGCTACCACAGTCTGCCTATATACTCCATGTAATAAATTACTGATTTAAAAAAAAATCACTTTATCTCCTACTTTTTATTTTTCTGCTTTCTTTCTTCCTCTATCTGCTTACTACTTTATTTCTTTTTGTGCTCTCTTCAATACCACTCTTGCTTCTTCTTGCACTTTTTTTATTTTTTTCACAAACTCCATTGCTTTTTCCATCTTTCTCTTCCTTCTGATGTCTATTCCCACCCTTAATTCTCTACCATAGTTTGCTATAAATGAAGACACTTTAGTTGTTAAATATGCTTTGTTATTGATTGCAAACTCAGCTAATACCAACTATTCTGACTAGTTCTTTTGCCTATGATCTACAAAAAATCAGAGATATTGTTCCAACTCCTGATTTATACATTCTGCTTGTCCGTCTGTTTGTAAATAGAAAGACGTGGATAGCTTTGTTTAAATTTCCAGCATGCTATTCAACTTCTTTGTTATTTCTTCTACAAACTGTAGTCCTTTATCTGATACAATATTCTCTGGCAACCTATATAACTTCTACACATTATCCCTAAATATTCTTGCTAACTCTTCCACTGGTATTTTCTCTGTTGTTACTACAAAATACATCATCTTGGACAATTTGTTGCAGACTACTAAGATTGCATCTTTTCCAGCTACCAATAGCAACTTTGTGATAAAGTCCACTGTCAAGTATGTTCATGGCTTCTCTGGCTCACTCAACTTCAACTTTTCTGCTAATACTTCCATCCTATTTTTCATCCTCTAATACATATCACATTTCTCTATATATTATTCCACATCTCTTGTTACTTCTGGCCACCGATAGTTCCTTGTTACCAACTCCATCATTTTTCACTTTCCTTTATGTCCAGCCACTAGTACATCATGATATAACTAGATTATTTCTACCCTTAACTCTTCATTCTTCAATTTTTCCCTCTTTCAATACTAAATTTCCTTTTAGCTACCATTCTTCCCCTTGTAAAAGCACTCCTATCTTCTTTATCTCTTCTATTACTTTAACTACTTCTTTATCTTTATTACTAGTTTTTTTTAAATCTTTTCTATTATATCTACTTCTGGTCCTTCTATTACTACTTCTGATAAGCTACAAATTCATTGGTCCTCAATTAATATCTGATTACTATTGTCATTCTTGGTCTCTACTTTCTAGTCCAGTTACTTACTAAGTCCATCCACCTTTCTTATTTTTGTTTCTAGTACATACTTTAATATGAAGTCAAATCTTGACAGATAAAGTGCCCAACAAGCTTGTTTTCTGTTCAATTTCTATGCTTTCATGAAATATTCTAAATTCTTATGGTCTGTTTAGGTTTTGAACTTAAACTTGGTATCTTTTAGCAAATGTTTCTAGTTTTCCAAGTCTTTTATAACCACCAACATCTCTTTATCATAAATTTCATAGATTTTCTCTATCTTATTTAGAGATTTTGAGAGAAAAGTTACTGGTCTCCACTTTTCATCTTCACACTCCATAAATAAAACCCCTCCCATAACATAATCCAATGTATCTACTTCTAACCTCATTTTTTTGTCTAAATCTGATGCTGCTAACACTAGTTCTTTTGTGAATCTTCTCTTCAACTCCTTGAACATCTCCTCCTACTTTTCTGTCCACTCCTACTTCTAATCCTTCTTCACCATATTGTATAAAGATCTGGCTATCACTGCAAAATCTTTTATAAACCAGTAATAGTAATTTGCCAATCCCAAAAACTTCTGTACATCTTTAACTCCTTTTGGAGTTGGCCAATTCAATATATCTTTTACCTTTGCTTTTTCTATCTTGATTTACCCTGGTCTTATTACTACCCTTAGAAATCTCACTTTCCATATCTTTCACTTGCACTTTTCTAGTTTTATATACAAATTATTTTCTGCCAGCCTTTTTACTACTACTTCTTCTATTATCTCATCATGTTCCTTCTTTGTTTCTATTTCTACTATGACATCATTAATGAAACTTATCACCTTTTCAGTGTTAATCAAATTCTAAAGGATCTTATTCATCATTGTCTAGAATATCACTGGGAAATTTGTAAGTCCAAAGAACATCACTGTAGATTCAAACTCTCTTTCTGGAGTTGTGAATGCCACCTTTTACTCATTTCTCTTCTTTATTCATATATTATTATAACTCCATTGTAAGTCCATCTTTGTAAATACTTTTTTTATACTTATATTCTCTACAATATCTGAAATTAAAGACAAAGGATAATTATTCTTTATGGTTCATTTATTTAAATACCTATAGTTCTGCACCATTTGCTTCTTACTATTCTTCTTTTCTACAAAAAACACTGGTGCTATTTGAGGCAACTTCAAGGGTCTGATATACCTTTTTTTCAATTGTTCTACTATGAACTTGCACACCTCTTCTCTCTCTTCCCTTGATAATGAATACACCTTCCCCTTTCTTGGCACAAATCCTTCCTTCATTTCAATAGCATGATCTCATACTTTTCTTATAGGCATCTTTTCACTAGCTTTTTTTGCCAAAGATGTAGATCTACTTATGGAACCTTTCTGGTACCAGCTTTTTGGCTTCTTTCTCTGACTTTGCTACTTCTTTTTTCTTATCCCAAATCTTCTACTCTTCTACTGCTCTCTTAATCTCCATTATTTTTTCTCTCTTTGATTTTTTCTTCTTTTTCTTTTTCTTCTTCTTTTCTTTCTTCTTTCTTTTGTTTTTTCCACCCTAATTTTCCCTACTTTGGCCTCCACTGCTTTCCACACTTCTCTAGATATCTTGCCATCTTCACTTCTCCTGTTCTTCAATCAATCTCAGAATTGTAGTGAGTAAGCTATGGTATTCCCAAAATTACATTCTACTTCTGCCCTCCTATCACATCTATCTCTGTCTTCTTCTTATGTTTCTAATAATAAATATTTACTTCTACAGTATTTTCTATTGGTCTCTTCTTATTGAATGTCCTATCTACATTTCTTATATATATAGGCCTTTCTATTTTTTTCAGTTTAAATACTTACTTCCTAGCAAATTTTGAACTCATGACTAATCCTGTTGTCCTACTATCCAACAATACTTCCACTGTTACTCCTTTCTGTGTATGAATTTTCTCCAACCCAATCTTCACTGTCACTTTTCTCAACATGTTTTTATTATTCAGACTATAGCAAGATATATTATCCACTACTCTACTGAGCATTACAAATCTGTTACTATTTCTAAGATCTAATTGACAACTATCAGATCTCTGTCCCCATTTAAATTATTTTGTCTATTTCCTCCTTCAATCATTCTTCTTTCCCCATTGTTCTCATTTCTCCTATATTCTAGTCTTCTTCTCTTCCCAATTCTGCCTTCTATTCCTCTATTTCTACAATTTCTTGCTAAATATCCAAATTTCCTATAATTATAACAATTCCTATTCCCACAATCCACCTCCATGATATATGGATTGTATGGTGTGAACCTTGCCCACTGATTTGGGCATACCAATACCATATTTGTTCTCTCAACTTTTTTCATTGGAGCAGGTCTTGCTGGTATCCACTATTGAGTCTTGTTTCTCCTTAGCCAAACTTGAGACTATGGCAACTGTTGCCTTTGTATTCCTTGATTATTTTGCCTTAGGGTCTAAGCTTCTATTTTCTCCTTTCTTCTCTCAATCTTTTCTCTTCTCTCCTATTCTCTCTCTAATTTCTATTTAGATTTATTGTCTTTTTATATCATTGCTAAATGGAGGTAAATTGCTATTCTGACTCTATGAGTTTTTAGCAAATCATCTTATTCATCTCCCTCTTTGTAACGACCTTAAGCTTGAGCTCAGGTTGCAACTAAGGCAAAGACTTGAGGAAGTATAAGAGAAATGATATAAGTGGTAAAGCGTAAGGATATAGGTATGTATTTATGCTATATATACAATTAGTTCATGAAGCCATGAGGAATACATGAGATTAGATACATGAGGAAGATGTGAGGAAACAATGAGGACTAGGTCAGGTTGTAGCACCTACTACATGAGGTGCTGACTGAGACATCTACAGTGCAGCCAATCATGTCGTCATACCCTTTACCCATGTCTATGCTATCTCCAGGAGGCATTGATTGTAACACTCTTGAACTCTTCAATCAAAAGCCTTCTTTCATATCCACTTCCTCTTGCTATTCTTCTGAATTCTTACATAAATTCTTCCATTGTCTTACTTTCCTGTTTTAGTCTTTTCAATTCTGCTATCTTATTTGCTTCTTCATTTCCTTCCCAAACTATTTCTTTAGATCTGCTAGAAATTCTCCTACTACTTTATAATTCAGTAAACCTTTTTTCAAATCTTTTATGATATTTTCTTTTCACACATCTGCTGATTCTCTCTCTATATAAGATAATACCTACTTTACCTATTTCTCTACTATCACATTTCTCATCTTCATTCTAACACATAACTTATATACTATTAAAAATCCTGAAATCTTCTCTATTATTCTATCAAACACTTGTAGCTTAGCCACTTTTATGTTTGATCTTATGTCAGGTTCAGGCTCTCCTTCTATCTTTTCTTGTCTTCTTCCTAATCTCTCTCGCATTGCTTGGAGTTATGTCTACATTGTTGCAAGCTGCTCCTATTATTGTCTAATAATAGCATGTAAGTTGTGTTGACTTATAGTGTATAATAATGGTGAAAGTGGTAATAGTGATGATAATGATGGAGGCAGGATAGATGGTGATGAATTATATAATGGGAGAGTAGATCCAGTACTGGACTCACTCTCTAATTTGTACTCATTACTTAACTCAATCCTTGGTAAGAGCTAGTGGTACTTTTCTTGTCTACCTTACCCTATCTACTGACTACTTATTTTACTGCTCTAATCAAATTGTATATAAATATCTCTAAGAAGAAAATACCTACTCTAGATAGAACTCATAGGAGATTCCACTATTCTTTTATATAGACAGGTTACAAAGAGACATTGTAACACAGGGCTTTATATGAATATGCTATTTATCACATCTACAAAAGGTTTTATATCTACTAAGTGCTAGTGGGCTTCAATACAAAATAAATAGTCAGATTTCTCCTACCTGACTGGTATGTCTCTTACATCTAGAGTTCAGTAATTCTTCTTAACTTTAAGTGGTATTGTCTTTGGTTAAGGATAATAAGAGAGTAAAGAGAAAAGGCTCTGAGCTAGGCAGTTTTAGAAAGAAAATTGAGTTCTAATATTATAACTTAAAGACCTTGGAGTTGGTTAATAAAAAGAACCTTATATTAGGATTAATACAAGAGAACTCAATAGAGAACTCTATATAGAATTATCTATCTTATATACCTAAGACTACTGGTCCATGCTTTGCTACTTTAGCCTACCCTAAATAATCATGTATTTGTCTTAAGATCAACATATATTGAATATGTTATATAATGTCATTCCTTCTAGAACCTTTTAGTCTTTTCTATTATGATACTAGATCTCATCTTGTGACCATTTGTGACTGTAACATGTCACATCATACTAAACCTTAACCCTAGATTCCAAAATAAAAAATAAATAGAAAATGAAAATGAAAATAAGAAATAAAATAAAATAAAAGTAAGTTCACTATTTATAATTTTGACAAATCTAGTATTTCTGAAAATAGTCTTATAATATAAAAATCTTGTAGATTTCACAAGAATACTTGATAAGAAGTTACCTCAATTTAGTTATTTATCAACATATCTGTTCATAACTTATTCTCTATGATTGTTATGAACTTAAACTCAAGAGTTAGAGTGAAAGAATAATCTTATATAGTGTTTATATAAGAAAACTCAATAGAGTTCCAGTTACAAAGTGTTTACCTTATATATACTTGGCTAATAGTCTATGTTATACTAAACCTAGTCTATCTTAAAGAACATGTATACTACATGTTATTAACATATAGTATAATATCATTATTTCAGAACCTTCTATGTTCTTCTGTGACACATGATCATGTGACCATGACTTATGACAAATTTGTAACAGTTTGTAACAGTCACACTAATCTCTAACTCTAAGTTTAATTCTGACAGTGGTGATGTTATTTTCTATCCAAACTCTATAAGTATTTAGTCTTTCATAACAGAGTTTACCAACTTAGTCTTCTATAGTGGAGTTCTCCTATCTGATCCTCTGTTAGTGTTTCACCACTGAAATCTCTGCTCAGTGCTGTACTATGAGATACCTAAGTTCTCCTAATATCCTATTTGTATATAAGAACTAGTAAATACACTATATTCTCTAGTCTGATAATTGATTAATATAACCAACATTATTTAACATTCAGCTCTAGTATTTTATAGTAACATACTTTTTATCAGTATTTACTTCTCTTAGACTCTGTTTCTCTTCTAAAGTTATGATCTTATAGCAAATAGATAGTGCAGTACATAAGCTAAGATTATTCTACAAAGTCTATAGCTCTGTACTTTTTATATGAGTTTTTATACTAGGTACAAACTCCAAGTGAACCTCACAGACTTTTATTCTCAAGTGTGAACTGTAATCTGACAATTACACAAGTTCTACTCTAAACTACATATGTTATTCATAAGTCTACCATACCTATACTATGAGAATGATGTTATAAATAGTGGCAGAGCACTAGAGTGATATAAAAATACTTAGAAACATAAAAAAAGACTTTATTGATAAGAGTAATATAGAACCACTATGTCAAAACTAAAAGTAGTAGACTCTAAATTATTTTCATTTTCTTTTCAAATTATCTTTCTTTCTATTCTTAGAACTAGGATTAGGATGACCATATCATGTTGTTATACATCAGTCATATCAGATAACATGGTCACAAGTTATAAGATGCATAGAAGGACATAGAAGGTTTTAGAAGAATGATGTCATACAACATATGCAATATATAGCTGTTTAGGGTAGATTAGAAGTAGTTAGCATGGACCATGAGGTTTTAGTATATAAGATAGATTATCCTATACAGAGTTCTCTATCAAGTTCTCTTGTATTAACCCAATACAAGGTTCATTCTTTTAATCAACTCTGAGGTCTTAAGTTTGTAACATTAGAACTCAATTCCCTTTCCTGAGACTGTCCAACACAGAACCCTCTCTTACTTAACTCTCTATCATCCTCAACTAAAGAGTAACACCACTTTTTAGTCAAGAAGAATTGCCAGACCCTAGGTGTAAGGGGTATACTAGTTAGGTAGGAGAAGTTTAGCTGTTTGATTACATCAAAGCTCACTGGTGTAACTTGGATGTATCATCTTGTGTGGACGTGTTACATAATTTTTCTTGTATCAGCCTTGTACTACAGATCCCTTTGTGATCTGTCTATGCAGAGGAACAGCAGTAGTTCTTAAAACACTGCTTAGAGTAGAACAGTCTTCTTAGACCAAAATTATGATACAAATTAAAATAATCAGCAGTTGAAGTAGTTAGTAGGATGTGTAGGCAGAATAAAAAGAGGGCCTGCTATCATATACTGAGATTTCTTCCTTAGGATATGAATTGGAAAGCAAAACCAGCACAAGTTCTACTCTTTCTCTCTATATATCATTACTACCTACACCACTACTCTTATCATCGTCACCAACATCAACCATATCCTTCCCTTATGAAATGAGTTAACCTAACTATTCTGCCATTATAAGGCAGCTCCAAGAACAGATTGTAGTACTAACAGTGCAGGTAAGAGGAAATGTGGGCAGAGCGGTAGTAGGCACGAAGATGGCAAGGCTACCAACATTTGATGGAACCTTATCAAAGATCTCAGGATTTGTAACAACATGCAAACTATATATAAAGATAAAAATAAGGGATGTTATGAACTTAAATCCTTAGCATTGGATAAAAGGATAAACTCTTGTATTAGAGTAAACATAAGAGAACTCGATAAAGAGCCCTTTATAAAGTAATTTATCTTATATACTTCTACAGATGGTCTGTGCTAGGTACTGTGTATCCTATTCTAAACAACCATGTGTTAAGCATGTGGCCAACATGTGGTGTCCATATTGTATGACATTACTTTGTTTCAGAACCTTCTACTTTTTTCTCTTATGTTCTGTGATCAATGTTGTGACTACACCATCTGATGTGACAGTGTGACCAATTACTTCTAACCCTAACCCCAGAGTTCTAAAAATAGAAAAATATAAAATAATTAAAAGAAAATGAAAATGAAAAATGAAAAAGGAAAATAAAATTATTTCATATCTTTACAAGAGAAGTGGCAGTAGAGAAGCAGATCCAGTGGGTGTTATTGTATGTACAGGGAAGATTGGCAGATATCTGGAAGGAGAATATCTTAGAGGAGTTAGAGGAAGGGAAATTAGAATATAAATCTATGGGAAAGTTTTTGGCAGCTATCAAGAAAAAGTTTAGAGGAGAGGAGGAGAAGTTGGTAAAAGTGGTAGAGTTGAAAAGATTAGAACAAGGAAGAAGAACAATGGAGAAGTTTGTTCAAGAGTTCAGGAGAACAGCAAGAGGAAGTAGATATGAAGAGAGGCTGTTAATAGAAGAGTTCAAGAGAAGAATGAATGGAATAATCAAAAGAAAACTGATAAAGGCAGAAAGACCTCCTACAAGCATAGAACAGTGGTACAAATATACCACTAACTTAGACAAGCATTGGAGGGAAAGCAGAAGAGAAGAAAAAAGATTGAGAGAATAATGAGAATAGAGAGGACCAGCCTTTAGGCAGCGGGAATAGCAAATGTCATTGTTAAGAATACAAGAAGTGAACTTAACTTTTCTTATTTTCTTTTCTCATTTTTATTTTATTTTTGATTTATTTTCCTTTATTCTATTTTTAGAACTAGGATTAAAGTTAGAGTGATAAGATCATGCTGTTACACAGCAGGTTACATCAGATGATATAGTCATAAGTCACATGACACATAGAAGAATGTAAAACATTCTGGAAGAGATGATGTCATACAAGGGTGATAACATATACTGACCTTAAGACATACACATGGTCATTTAGAGTAGGCTAGAAATAGCTTGCATAGACTATTAGATATTAGTATATAAGGTAGACAATCTTGTACAGAGTTTTCTATTAAGTTTTCTTGTGTAAACTATATACAAGATACTTCTTCTGTCCAGTACTAAGGACTTGAGTTGTAACATTAGAACTCGATATCTCTTTCTTGAGACTGTCTAGCACAGGACTCTCTCACTCTTACTCTTTATCCATCCTCAACCAAGGAGCAACACCACCTCTTAGTCAAGAAGAATAGCTAGGTCCTAGGCTTAAAGGATACACTAGTTAGACAGAAGAAGCCTAGCTGTTTGCTTACATCAAAGCCTACTATTATACATCAAATGTACTACCTTGTGTGGATGTGTTCATTACTTTTTCACCTATCAGCCTTGTACTACAGACCCACTTGTGGTTTGTCTATACAGAGGAACAGCGGTTGTTCTTAAAATATTACTTAGAGTAGAACAGTCTTCTTAGACCAATATCATTTACATTTTCCTTAAGGCAGTAGTCAGTTGAGTAAGAAGTAGTCAGTAGATGGTATAGGCAGGACAAGAAGAGTGCCTGCTATTACCTACCAAGATTTCTTCTGCTTTGGAATATAGGTTGGAAACTGAGTCCAATGCAGGATCAGTCCTTTCGATACAAGAATAGTCACTATCTACCCCACTATCCCTCACCCCATTATTACTATTACTATTACCACCACCACCCTATGAAATGAGTCAACCCAACTACCCCACTATTATAAGGCAGCTCCAAGAACAAATCACAACATTATCCAAGTAAGTAGCAGTGAGGGTAGAAGAAGGGACAATGAACACCAAGGTAGCTAAACCACAGGTGTTCAACGGAACTTCAGCAAAAGTCCTAGGATTTGTAACAGCATGCAAGTTGTACATAAAGATGAGGATGAGGGAAGCACTACTAGAGGAACAGGTCCAATGGGTGCTGTCCTATGTGCAAGGAGGATCAGCAGACATGTGGAAGGAAAATGTGTTAGAAAAACTGGAAGCAGGGGAACTAGAATTTAAGACAGTAGAGAAATTTTTAGCAGAAATAAAGAAGGAGTTTGGAAGAGGGGAAGAGGAGTCAGTAAAAGCCACAGAGTTGAGGAGGATGGAGCAAGGGGGGAGGACAATAGAGAAATTTGTTCAAGAATTTAAAAGAGTGGCAAGAGGAAGTGGGTATAAGGAACAACCTCTGGTAGAAGAGTTCAAAAGAGGAATGAATGGGGTAATCAAGAGGAGGCTAATGGAAGCCAAAAACCAACCAGACTCTATTGAGTAATGGTATAAGAGAGCAACAGCCCTCAATAGAAATTAGAGAGAGTGTAAGTAGGAGGAAGAAAGGTTGAAAGGGAAGAAGGAACAAATGGGAGGAGCTCCTAGACAAGAGCAGCAACAGATATTACCATGACCCTTAGTATGGTAGAGGAGGCAAATACCTTCTTAGCAGGTGACAACAGGACCTACTCTGATAGAAGAAGTAGAGAGGATGAATATGGTAGTAGTAAGAGGGTTAGGACAAGGAATGGGGGCTCCAAGAAGGGACTCTTATGTGATGGAGGTAGATAAAGGGAGGAACTGTTATACTTGTGGGGGTTTTGAACACATGGCCTGTCATTGCAGGAACTAAGGAAGAGGAGGAGCAATGAAAGGGAGAAGAGTAGAATATGGAGGGGAAAGATTTGAGGGCAACACTAAACAGATTGAACATTTAAAAGAGGTAGAGAACTTAGAGGCCTTTAACTGAGTTCTTATAACAAGTTTCATATATTAGACACAGAAATAAATGCTGGTACATTGAAATCAGAGAGAATTGAGAAAAGAATGGAAGTAAGAAAGGTAAAGGAAAAGCCATTAAGAGAAGTTACAGTAAAAATCAGACTGGAGAGGATAGATACATAGGAAGGAATAACAGTGGAGGTGTTACTAGACAATAGAGCAACTGGGCTGGTTATAAGCTTAGAGTTTGTGAAAAAACAAGGATTTAAGTTGAAGAAGTTGGAAAGGCCAATGAATGTAAGAAATATGGACAGGTCGCTTAACAAAGAGGGGCCAATAGAAAATATGGTAGAGATCAATATCTATTATCAGGGGCATAGAGAAAAGACGGAGATTGATGTAATAGGGGAACAAAAGTGGACAGTAATTTTGGGGATGCCATGGTTAGCATGCCACAATCCAGAAATAGATTGGAAGACAGGAGAGGTAAAGATGACAAGGTGCTCAGAGGAATGTGGTAAGCAGTAGAGGCCAGTTCAGGGGAAGTTAGGTTGGGAAAAACAGAAGGAGGAGGAAGTAAAGAAGGAAGCAGGAAAGAAGTAGGAGGAAAAGAAAAAGAGAAAAAGGCAGAAAAAAGGAAAAATGATAGAAGTTAATAGACTAGCAAAGGAGTGGGAGATTTGGGATGAAGAAGAGGAAGCAGCAAAATCAGAGGCAGAAGCAAAAAAGATGGTGCCCAAGAAGTTTCACCCATGGATCAAGATATTTGGAAAGAAACAATCAGAAAGAATGCCAACAAGAAAGGTGTGGGACCATGTAATAGAGGTAAAAGAGAGGTTTGTACCAAGGAAGAGGAAGGTCTACCTGTTATCAAGGGAAGAGAAAGAAGAAGTGTGTGAGTTCATCAAAGAATAACTGAGGAAAGGGTACATCAGACCCTTAAAGTCACCCCAAATGGCACTAGTATTCTTTGTAGGAAAGAAAAAGAGGATGGTACAGAACTATTGGTATCTTAATAAGTGGACAGTGAAGAACAATTATCCACTACCACTCATTTCTGACATAATCAAAAACATGGGTACTAAAAGGATGTTCACCAAGATGGACCTGAGATAGGGATATAATAATACAAGGATCAAGGAAGGAGATGAGTGGAAAGTGGCATTCATGACTCCAGAAGGATCATTTGAACCCACAGTCATATTCTTTGGGTTAACAAACTCACCAGTGACCTTCCAGGTGATGATAAATAAGATACTTAGGGACTTGATCAATACTGGGAAAGTGGCAGCATTCATTGATGACATAATAGTGGGAACAGAAAGTGAAAAAGAACACAATGAGTTGGTAGAAGAGATAATAAAAAGGCTAGAGGAAAACAACTTGTATGTAAAACTGGAAAAGTGTAAGTGGAAGGTAAAAAAAGTGAGCTTCCTAGAGGTAGTGATTGGGCCTGAGTGTTGTGGCAACCACTTATCACAAAGACAAATGATCACACAAACGGTAAATCTCTTAGTGGGATATCAAGTGGGGAATTCACAAGAGAACTCGACAAGGAGTCTCTACTAAATTAGCATCCTATATATACTAAATACATCTGGTCTGTACTACAACCTCATATCTGCCTCATTTCCTACTCAAGGCCACCATGTTGCATACATATGCCCTGACATCATCTTCTAGATCTTTCTACTATGTTCTAGGCTTATGACATCACCTCATGTGACATGTCATGTGACTGCAATGTCACGTGCCTCTTCATCACCCCTAAAAAGAAAAGAAAAGAAAAACAAAATTCCTATAAAGTCAGAAAATAAAAGAAAATAAAATAAAAATTGTCCATGTCCAGAGCGTCTCATAATACTGAGGGGATCAAAATAGAGGAAGAAAAGGTGAAGGGAGTACTGGAATGGCTGACACCGACGTATGTTAAGAATATATAGAAGTTCCTAGGACTGGCAAATTACTACTGCCAATTCATTGAGGACTTTACAGCCATAGCTAGACCTTTACATGATATGATAAAGAAGGATCAGAAGTGGAACTGGACAGAAAGGCAGGAAAAGGTGTTTAGAAAATTGAAGGAGTAGTTTACAAAAGAACCAGTGTTAGTAGCACCAGATTTAGATTTAAAAAAATGAGGATGGAAGTGGATATATCAGATTATGCTACAGAGGGAGTGTTATCAATGGAGTGCAAAGATGGATTATAGAGACCAGTAGCATTCCTTTCCAAATCATTGAATGAAACAGAGAGAAATTACAAGATTCATAACAAAGAGATGTTGGTGATTATAAGAGAGTTGGAAAACTGGAGATATTTACTGGAGGGCATATGCTTCAAGTTCAAGATCTAGACAGATCACAAGAACTTGGAATACTTTATGAAGGCACAGAAGTTGAATCACAGACAAGCCCGATAGGCACTTTACCTATCAAGATTTGACTTCACTCTAAAGCATATTCCAGGAACAAAAATGGTAAAGGTAGATGGACTTAGTAGGCAATTGGACTGGAAAATAGGAGTAGAAAATGACAATGACAACCAAGTATTTATTAAGGACAATTAAATTCCTAGTCTACAGGAAGTAGTAATAGAAGGACCTGAAGTAGAAATACTAGAAAAGATAAAAAAAGCTAGGGATAAAGATAAGAATGTAGTTAGAGTAGTAGAGAAGATGAAGAAGGCTAAAGTAAAGGAGTTACGAGGAAAGGAGTGGCAGATAGAAGAGAATTTGGTATTGAAGGAAGGAAAGGTGTATGTACTGAAGGATGAAGAGTTGAGAGCAGAGATTATCTGGTAGCATTGTGATGTGCCAGTAGCAGAACATGGAGGATGATGGAAAACAGTAGAATTGGTCACTAGAAACTATTGGTGGCCAGGAGTAACAAAGGATGTAGGAAGATATGTAGAAGGATGTGACTTATATCAAAGGATAAAGAATAGGACAGAAGAAGTAGCAGGAAAGTTGAAGTTGAGTGAAGTGCCAGAGAAACTGTAAACATACCTAACGGTAGACTTCATCACAAAGTTACCAGTAGTAGCTGGGAAATATGTAATTCTAGTGGTCTGCAATAGATTGTTCAAGATGATGTATTTTGTGGCAACTATAGAAGAAACATCAGCAGAGGGATTAACGAGGTTGTTTAGAGATAATGTATGAAAGTTATATGAGTTACCAGAGAGCATGATATTGGATAGAGGACCACAGTTTGCCACAGAGCTGATGAAAGAGTTGAACAAGATGTTGGGAATAGAAACGAGGTTGTCGACAGCATTCCACCCACAAATGGATGGGCAGACAGAACAAATGAACTAAGAGTTGGAATAGTACTTGAGGTTCTTTGTGGATCATAGGCAGAAGGATTGGCTGGTGTAGTTGGTATTGGCAGAGTTTGCAGTGAACAACAAGGTTCATACAGCAACCAAGGTTTTGCCTTTCATAGCAAATTATAAAAGAGAACTGAGAATGGGGGGAGATATAAGAAAGAGAGAAAAAGTAGAAAAGGTAACAGAGTTTGTAGAGAGAATGAAGAAGGTACATGAGGAAGCAGAAGCAGCATTGAAGAAGATGCAGGAGGATATGAAAAGGCAGGCAGATAGAGAAAGAAAAGAGACCAAAGATTGGAAGAAGGGAGATAGAATATTGTTGAGTACCAAAGACTTAGTATTCAAAGAGAGACCAGCAAAGAAATTAGTGGACTAATATGTAAGGCCATATACAATCAAGGAGATGATATCTACTAATGTGGTCAAATTACAACTGCCAACCATAATGAGAATCCATCTGGTTGTGAATGTTAGTTGGATAGTATAATATAAGGAGCAAGTAGGAGAACAGAAAAAAGAAAAAGGAAAACCAATAGAGGTAAAAGGAGTCGAAAAGTAGAAGATAGAGAAAATATTAAATATTTAGTATGATGGAAGGGGTTTATGGCAGAGCATGACATCTGGGAAAAGAAAGAAAACTTAGGAAATGCAGAGAAAGTACTAGAGAAATTCAAAGGAAGAATGAATGCAGAAGTAAGAAGGCAGGAGAAGATAGATATGGCGGAAGAAAGAGACTTTAGGAGAGGAGAACTACTGGAAAAGTTTACAGTGAAGATGTTATATGAATGGGATGATGGAAATTTTGAAAAGGAGTATTTAAGAAAGTTGGAAAGGAACTAGCAAAAATAAAAGTCAGTTTCTCCAGAGAAAAAACCTTGAAGGGGAGGTAATGTTAAGAATACAAGAAGTAAACTTAACTTTTCTTATTTTCTTTTCTTATTTTTATTTCATTTTCAATTTATTTTCCTTCATTCTATTTTTAGAACTAGGATTAGGGTTAAAGTGATAAGATTATGCTGTCACACAGCAGATTATATTAGATGACATGGTCACAAGTCACATGACACATAGAAGGACATAGAACATTCTGGAAGAGATGATGTCATATGTTGTGGCAACCACTAGATACAATATCCAATAGCAGTACTACAAGTAAATCTCTCAGTAGGGATATCTAGTGAAGAATACAAGTTGTATATTCATAAGAGAACTCAACAGGGAACCACAACAGTATTTTACTAACTATTTATATAAAGTCCTCATGATCTATGCTATGACTGTGCATCATCCTACCCTAATGTCCATGCCCTGTCCTCATATCCATTACTCATCCACCATGTATCTACCTCAAGACTACTATGCTATGTCCATGTGCCCTGACATCATACTCTTTAATCTCCATCACTATGCATGCACCATGTGTACACCATGAGGAATCCTTATCTCTTGATGTCATTCCTAACCCTAGACTCTTCCCAATCCTTCTAGACCCTAAGTCCTTCCAGACCGCTCTAGACTCCTCTAGGCCTATGATATCATGTTATGTAACTTCCTAGTCATGTGCCCTCTCTTCTCTCATCATAAACTAATAATATAACTACTGTCTATATCTTAACCCTAACCCTACCAAAGTCTGTCTACACACTTGTCTTATAACATCATACAAGGATGATGACACATGCTGACCTTAAGGCATATACATGGTCATTTAGAGTAGGCTAGAAATAGCTCACATGGACTATTAAGTATTAGTATATAAGATAGACAATCTTGTACTGAGTTCTCTATTAAGTTTTCTTGTATAAACTATATACAAGGTACTTCTTCTGTCCAACACTAAGAACTTGAGTCATAACAGCCATAGTTACAAGTATGGCAGAGGAGGTAGGAAATACCATCTTAGCAGATGACAACAGAGCCTGCTCCAATAGAAGGAGTAGAGAGAATGAATGTAGTAATGTCATACCCTTTTCAGAGGGAGGAGATTGCTCAAAGAAACCCCTATGCAATAGAGGTAGATAGAGGAAGAAACTGCTATGCTTGTAGCAGATTCAGGTATATGGCCTGACATTGTAGGAACAGGGGGAGGAGAACTAGAATTGGAGATAGTAGAAGACTGGAATATGGGCAGAGGTAGAGAAGAGAGGGAAATTTCAACCAATTGGACAATTTAAAAGAGGTGGACGATCTAGATTCCTTGACTAGATTCTAACAACAGGTTTAATATACTAGCTAGTGAAATAAAAGTTGATATATTAGACTTAGAGAGAATTAAGGAAAAAAAAAAAGAAGTGAGAAAAGCAAAAGAAAAATTATTAAGAGAAGTAATAGTAAAAATTAGGCTAGAAAGAGTGGACACATAGGAGGGAATAATAGTAGAGGTGCTGTTAGATAGCAGGGCCACAGAATTGGTTATAAGTTTGGAGTTTTTAAGAAAGCAGAAGTTCAAGTTTAAAAAAATAGAGAGGCCTATATATGTGAGAAAAATAGACAGTTCATTCAACAAATCAAACATACAGTAGAAGTAAATATCTACTACCAAGGGCATAGAGAGAGGATGGAAATTGATATAATAGGAGGGCAGAAATGGAGTGTAATCTTGAAAATGCCATGGTTAGCTCACCATAATCCTGAGATTGATTGGAAAACAGAGGAAGTTAAGATGACAAGGTGCCCAGAGGAATGTGGAAAGCAGTGGAGACCGAAGTAGGAAAAATTAGAATGGTAAAAGCAGAAAGAAGAAGAGGCAAAAGAGAATGCAGGAAAGAAGCAAGAGGAAAAGAAAAAGGAGAAAAAACAGAAGAAGGAGAAAATGATAGATATGAAGAAAGTAGTGGAGAAGTGGGAAATCTGGAATGAAAAAGAGGAGGTGGCAAGATCGGAAGAAGAAGCAAAGAAGTTGGTACCAGAAAAACTTCATAAGTAGATCAAGATGTTTAGGAAAAAAGCAAGTGAAAGAATGTTGACAAGGAAAATATGAGATCATACTATTGACATAAAGGAAGAATTTGTGCTGAGGAAGAGAAAGGTATACCCATTATTAAGGGAATAAAGAGAGAAGATATATGAATTCATCAAGAAATAATTGAGGAAAGGGTATATTAGACCCTCAAAGTCACTTCAAATGGCACCAGTATTCTTTGTAGAAAAAAAGAGAATGGTGCAAGATTATTAGTATCTCAATAAGTGGACAGTGAAAAATAACTATCTACTACCACTCATCTCAGATGTAATCAAAAATATTGGTACCAAGAAGGTGTTCACAAAGATGGATCTGAGATGGGGATATAATAACATGAGGATCAAGGAAGGAGACAAGTGGTATTATAGAATACTTTGGACACTAACAATTTTTCTTTTCTTTTATCTAATTTCTCTGATTTTATATTAATTTTGTTTTCTTTTTCTTTTTCTTTTTGATTTTCTTTTGGACAATGAAGAGGCATGTGACACTGCAGTCACATGACATGTCACATGATGTAATATCATAGGCCTAGAACATAGTAAAAGGATCTAGAAGATGACATTAGAGCATATAGATGCAACATGGTGGCCTTGAGTAAAACATAAAGTGGACATGAGGATGAAGCATGGACATAAGAGCAGGTTTAATTATTAGTAGCATGGACCAGGTGTAGTTTGTATAAATAGGACTCTAATACAGCAGAGACTTCCTATTGAGTTCTCTTGTAATTTCCACTTGATATCCTACTAAGAGATTTACTGCGTTGTATGATTATTGGTCTTTGTGACTAGTAGTTGCCACAACAAGTGGAAGGTGGCATTCACAACTCCTGAGGGATCATTTGAACCCACTGTTATATTCTTTGGGTTAACAAATTCACCAGCAACCTTCTAGATAATGATGAATGAATTACTAAGGGACTTGATAAATACAGGAAAAGTAGCAGTGTTTATTGACAATGTAATAGTAGGAACAGAAGATGAGAAGGAGTACAATGAGTTGGTAGCAGAAGTAGTAAAAAGGCTAGAGGAAAACAATTTGTATGTTAAACTAGAGAAATGCAAGTGGAAGGTGAGAGAAGTAGAGTTCTTAGGAGTAGTGATTGGACTGAAAGGAATAAAGATGGAGAAGGAAAAGGTAAAAGAAGTATTGGATTAGCCAACACCAAAGTGTGTCAAGGATGTTCAGAAGTTCCTGAGACTGGTGAATTACTATTGTCAATTCATTCAGGGCTTTGCAACCATAGCTAGACCATTATATGATATGGTGAGAAAGGATCAGAGGTGGGAATGGATGGAAAGACAAGAAGAAGCATTTAGAGAGTTAAAGAAAAGATTCACAAAGAAACCAATGTTAGTAGCACCAGATCTAGATAAAAAAAATGAGGATGGAAGTAGATGCATCAGATTATACAACAAGAGGAGTATTATCCATGGAATGCAAAGATAGAAGGTGGAGGCTAGTGGCTTATTTATTGAAGTCACTAAATGAAACAAAGAGAAACTACAAAATACATGATAAAGAAATGTTGGCAGTAATAAGAGGACTGGAAAACTAGAGGCATTTGTTGGAAGGTGCTAAATCCAAATTTAAGGTCTGAATGGACCATAAGAATTTGGAATATTTCATGAAAGCATAGAAGTTGAACCAAAGACAAGCTCAATGAATATTATACCTGTCCAGATTTGACTTTACATTAAAATATATGCTGGGGACAAAAATGAGGAAAGCAGATAGTTTAAGTAGGAGACCAGACTGGAAAGTAGGAGTAGATAAGGACAATGAGGACCAGATATTTATTAAGGACTGCTGGTTGTATAGTTTACACAAAGTAGTAATAGAAGGATCAGAGGTAGATATAGTAGAAAAGATAAAAAGAGTGAGGGGTAAAGATGAAGAGGTAGTTAGAGTAGTAGAGAAAATGAAGAAAACAGGAATTAGAGCATTAAGAGGCAAAGAGTGGTAGTTGGAGAGAAATCTAATACCAAAGGAAGGAAAGATGTATGTGCCAAAAGATGAAGAATTGAGAGTAGAAATAATCTGGTTGCACTATAATGTACTGGTGGCTGGACATAAAGGAAAGTGGATGATAATGGAGTTGGTAATGAGGAACTATTAGTGGCCAGGAGTGATAAGAGATGTGGGAAGATATATAGAGGGATGTGACATGTGTCAGAGGATGAAAAATAGGACAGAGGCACCAGTAGGAAAGTTGAAATTGAGTGAAGTACTGGAGAGACCATGGACACATCTAACAGCAGACTTTATTATGAAGTTACCATTAGTAGCTGGGAAGAATGCTATCCTAGTAGTCTGTAATAAGTTATCCAAGATGATACACTTTGTGATAATGATAGAGAGAACATTGGCAGAAGGGCTGGCAAGACTATTTAGGAATAACATTTGGAAGTTGCATGGGTTGCCAGAGAGTGTTGTATTAGATAGAGGACCATAGTTTGCAGTGGAGTTGACAAAGGAACTGAATAAAATATTAGGGATTGAAACAAAATTGTTAACTATCTTCCATCCACAGACAGATAGGCAGACCAAACAAATGAACTAGAAGTTGGAACAATATTTCTGGTTCTTTGTAGACCATAGACAAAAGGACTGGCCAGAATGGCTAGCAATGGCAGAGTTTGCAATAAGTAACAATAGTATCTCCATTTATGGTAAATTATGGAAGAGAGTTGCAAATGGGAGCAGATGTTAGGAGGAGAGGAAAAGTGGAAAAGGCAATGGAGTTTGTGGAGCAAATAAAGAAGGTACAGAAAGAGGCAGGAGCAGCATCAAAAAGGATGCAGGAGGATATGAAAAGGCAAGTGGATAAGGGAAGAAAGGAAAGTGAGAAATGGAAAAAGAGAAACAAAGTAATATTGAGTATAAAGGACCTGGTGTTCAAGGAAAGACTGGTGAGAAAATTAGTGGATCAATATGTGGGTCCATACAGTATTGAGGAGATAGTATCTACCAATGTAGTCAAATTACAACTACTAATCTTGATGAGAATTCATCTGGTAGTAAATGTCAGCTGAATAGTATGATATAAGGAATAAGTAAAGGAGCAGAAAAAAGAAGAAATTAAACCAATTGAAGTAAAAGAAGTCAAAGAATGGGAGGTAAAAAGAATATTAAATAAAAGAAAAATAAGAGAAGTAAAAAGATACTTGGTCCAATGGAAAGAGTTTATGGCAGAAAGTGATATGTGGGAGAGGGAAGAGAATTTGGAGAATGCAAAGGAGTTGGTAGATGAGTTCCAAGGAAGATTAGAGGCAGAAGTAAGAAGACAGAAGAGGATAGAAGAAAGATGGAAAGTGAAGTTTAATCCAAGGATAGATGAGTTCAAGAGGAGTGAGCTATCAGGGAAGTACATGGCAAAGTTGCTGTTTGGTTGGAGATGTATAGAAGAACATAGAAGGTTCTAGAAGGATGATATCATACAACATGTGCAATACATGGCTGTTTAGGGTAGGCTAGAAGTAGTTAGCATAGACCATGAGGTTTTAGTATATAAGGTAGATTATCCTATACAGAGTTCTCTATCAAGTTCTCTTGTGTTAACCCAATACAAGGTTCACTCTTTTGATCAACTCTGAGATCTTAAGTTTGTAACACACTACAGATATGTAAGTAAGGATTTAGTCCATTTAATATCAGAATATTTTTACCTCAGTAACATAAAACAAGACTGAGATGCATGAAAATATTACAGAAAACTTATGACATTACATCATGTGATGAGTCATATGACTGTTGTCATATATGTCTTCATTAATCAAAAGAAAAGAAGAGAAAAAAATAAGGGTTCAAGCATATCATAACACAACAAAATCTTCATCTACAACATGGGGTTTATAAAGTATATTATAAAGTATATTTCTCAACTTGATTGAGATGACAGTGTCCTCTGTTACCAATACTATCAAAGTCTTCCAAACTGGATACAAGACCCTCATCATGATATATGGTACACTCGGAGCCCTTGTATTTTTATCCCATTTTTTCTTTATTTCTCTTGATTTGATTTTCTTTTTTTCTTTTCTTTGACAATAGAGAATGTGTCCATGGTGAAATTCAAACCCACCCCTCTTAAGAGGACCTGATCAGATGATCAATCAGTCACTATAACTACTTAGCCTGTGATGCAGCCAATAAAACAGTCTTCCTGATGTTACCAGAGTCTGATATATATGTATTATTGATCAGTAAATTACAAGAGCGATCGTTAACATCTACTTAGAAGTGAACCCAAATCCCATCAATCTTTTTTTAACGTTTGAACTTCAAGAAGAGGATCTAGCGCTGAGTCCGGATGACGGTACGACTTTCCTACTCGATCAGCCCATGTGAAGTACTGATTTCCGTCAGAAAATCAAATGAATGACATCCAATTACACACCTGGCCATAATTACAAGTGAAGTAGAGATGATGAAGCGTATGGTGGGCTGGTCCGTTGATAACATTTTCTAATGCATGCCCTGTGATCATATCGGAATCATGAATCTATTCGAAATCTGAATTAGTGTAACTCGAGCAATAGCATGAATAATGACATACGAAAATGCTCCAAAAGTTCACAGCGACGAACAAACCCAGGTAGAGCATACGGTGGAGTGGGAAAAGGAATATATATATGTGGTAGGGAACCGACTGGAGATAGCCGTCAACGGGATGAAACGCATGCGATGCAAAAGGCGTAGGGACTGTGGACAGCAATTTAGTTTAATCCAGGGTCAGACAGGAAGACTCACTGATCCATTTGTGATGGGGCTTGTGGAAGATTTTATAGAATACTGGGAGATGAAGCCAGCGATGAATCCAGTAAATACCATAGTCCGTAAACAAGAGGAAGCTAAATTGAG
>JAJOHK020000639.1:0-22024 GCA_022457215.2 Leucocoprinus gongylophorus
TTTGTTTTTTTTTTTTTTTCTTTTTCTTTGTTTTTCTCTTCTTTCTGTTATGTTGTCTCTTGTCTCATGTATGAAGTTAAAAAAGTAGCTACAAAAGTCTGCCTACACGCTCCGTGTAATAAATTGTTGATTTAAAAAAAAAAAAAAATCTATCTATTACACTAGATATTGTTGAGAAAATTATTCAAACTACTCATATTTTTAACAACATCATTATTATGTTCTAATTCTATAATATCAAAGTATCTCCCAAATCTAATATATTTGTAATCTAGGTTGATATCTGGGATTCTCAGAATGGTTCAAAGATAAAAATTCTCATTAACAGATACTTCAACATAGAAAGTTACATCCCTACAGTTCAAGGAACTAATATAAATCCAGGTATTTCTTAATATAAGAATTGTCAGAAATAAGGTTATATAATATTTGCTTGTCAAGTATATGAAGCTAGGAGGAGAGATGGCATAGTAGAAGAGCTCCTGTCCATGTGTATTATACTTATCTCAAACTTACTTAAGGTTATAGGTTCAATTCCTTAGTAGTTCTTTGTATTGGGTAACTGTATAAAAAGGTTAGGATATTGATACTTCATACATAATTCCTTCTGTAGGCATGGACTGCCATTGTGCCTTGTTTAATAAATTGTTGACTTAAATAAAAAAAGATATACTCTTATATTGAGTAATATAAGAAAACTTGATGGAGTTTCCAATACAAACTAGTCTATTTTATATACTTATTATATATTAAGTTTATCTATTCTGAAGACTATTTTCTACAGTAGTGATATCTTTTTCAATTCCCAATAAAAGTTTATCTCCCATGATAGCCATACTTTCTGCAATATATTACCATCATAGGAATATAATTATTCCAAACTCTTTAAGTACTTGGTCTTTTATAACAGAAATACTCCTATCAAACTTAGCTTTCTATAGTGAAGTTCTCCTTATTGATCTCTTTTTGTTAGAGTTGAAGATAGTAGACTCAATTTTTTCTTATTTTTATTTTTATTTTTATTATTTTTGAACTTAGGCTTAAAATTAAAAATTAGCATAATATCATATGTGACTGTTACGAACTGTCACACATTGGTTACATATCATATAGAAGGACATAGAAGATTCTAAAATAATAATGTTATTCTATATATCAACTGTAAGAGGACTACAAACTTTGTACCTAGGCTTTCTCAAACAAATACCAGTAGCAAACTCTAACACAAACCTTCCCACTCCAGCCTCATCAAACTCTGTGCCTAAACTTCATCACACTTAGATCTGCCACTTCTATATTAAGATCTTGGTATAAATTTATGATATTATCATATGTTAAGTCCACCCATCCAGAAAACACATTCTTGTAGTGATACTTCTTGTCAATATCTAATCTAAAAACCTGCCTTCCATAGTGGCCACCTTTCTTGTAAAACATCCACATAGTGGTAATGCAATAACCTGGAGATTCCATCTTCCATAATGAAGATACTCTTATTTGACTCAGTCTTCTATAGCAAAGTCGTACTCCTGTCAGTGTCTCAATACTGAAATCTCTACTTGAGGTAATAAAAACTATACCTCTGAAAACTCAAGCATCTCTTATAGTATGTATCTATATATAAAACTAGTAGTTACACTGTTATTTGCTAGTCTGATAATTAATGAAGATAACTCTTATTAAACTCAATCACCAGTGTTTAACAGTGACATACTAATCAGTACTTACTTCTATTTCAGACTTCTTCCTTCTATTGGAAATTATGACCATGTAGCAGACAGATAGTGTAGTATATAAGCTGAAGCCAAGATTGTTCCACAAGTCTATGTATCTCTGAGCCCATCTTACAGACTTTCATCCCTGGTGTGAACCATATCTGACAGATATCTCCATTTACTATTTCTAATAATGTTTGTATCATCATCTCTTGATTACATTAGTATTGTTCCACTGGATTGGAATAGACAGTGTAATATTTAAGATAGTTGTTGCCTCTAGAAAATCTTATTCTATTTTCTTGGATTTTTCTGGAGGTAAGTACTGTATTGTACTTCTTTAAGAATATATACTTAGGTTTAATACAAGCAAAGCTCTAGGCCTTTTCTAGTACTATCTTCAAGAAGTAGCTAAACATCAACATGTTTCAAAGCTTTCAACTAACAATATTCATACAAGTCTTATAACATAACTTCATAATCTGTGAACTTTGATATTAAACTCTATCTCTGTATTTGCAGGTGTTTCCTCTCTTCAACTTCTATCCAGACCTCATACTCTAGTAGACCCTCCTGCAACTGGAACCTCTTGATACTGTTCTATCTAATATATCTCTACCTATGAACTTCACTGGTAATCACTAGATAGATCAGACTTTCTTAAGTGCCTATTCCCTTTATATTCAGCTATCTTCAGACTAGTTTGCATGTGACCAAAACAAAATTCTTTGGATGCTGTTATTTTTCAGGAGTAATAAAGTCACAAAGTAGTTAGAAAGTTTATTTAGAAAAAAGTCAGCTACTAGAACCTTTCCTATTACATCATAGCTGGAGTTTGAGTAGGTCTTCAAGAACTACTTCTTTCCCATCACCACTGCTACTAAAGCTGTTAACAAGTTAGAAGGAACTTTATACTACTAAGGGAGTCATATAGTAGAGAATTATCTAGATAAGTTCCAAATATTAATCTTCAAAGCTAGCTATACTAATCTATAAACTATAGTGGTTAATTTTAGATGAGGTCTTAAAACAGCAATCCAGAATTAGATCACTATTCTGTTAGTAAGACAACCTGAAGACACTGATTCTACTATCTGGTTTGAAGTAGCAAGATATATAGACTAGGCCTAACAAGCAAATAAGACCTTTTAATTCAACCAATATACTTTCTTTGCCCTAACTCTACAATATCAAAGTTCTTTTCTAAATTCTATCTCTTGACTATAATTTCCTAACCTCATTGTATCTCTTTGGCAATCTTCCTTAGCTCTCCTCCTAGGTGTTCTTATAGACATCAACATTGCTTATAAACTTTATCCTCTACCTACCAAAGAGTGTTACTAATATAGAAATTCAAACTCTGTTATTTATGAGTGTTCTGTTAGATTAGATGTCTAATAGCTAACTGCTAAGTAGTAGGAGCAACTGATAGAGAATCTAAGTATGGTGAAGGATATGGAGATATAGTAGCATCTAGAATTGGATAGTATAAACAAGTCAGATAACAGTTAGGATTTTGCATAAAGTAGCCAGGAAATTGTGTACTCTGGTCATTAGTAAATAAGTTTACTATACTAACTATAGAACAATGTAAAGACAGTTCCAGTGATTTCTCTAACACACCCCTATTGTCAGACTTACAAAGTTTGGACTCAAGTTTCTTTTGATTTTTCTTTTTATTTTATTTTATTTTATTTTCTATCCTAGGAACTGAGATTAGGGTTTTGGTATGACATCACTGTTACACTGTCACAAGTCATATGACATGGTCACAGTAACATTCACAGGTCATGAGATAGCAATAGAAGAAAGTAGAAGGTTCTAGGAGGATAATATTATACAGTATATATAATACATGGTTATTTAGGGTAGGTTAGAGTAGTAGTAGTATGGACAATGGAGATTTAGTATATAAGGTAGACAATTCCATACAGAGTTCTTTATTGAGTTCTCTTATATTAACCTAAATATAAAGTTCTTTTCTTTAATCAACCTAAGATTATTGAATTGTAATATCTATATCTGCTCCACAACCATTGGACTTTGCCTCTTTATTATTCTAGATATGAAAAAAAACTTCTCTTATGCCCCATGATCAATGCTTTTGATGCCTATAGCACCTCTCTATATCTTTCTATCTCTCTTGAGCTTAGTTTCATGTGATATTACAAGTTACTGTCACAAAATGTCATAGGTACATCATTACATAACATGAAAGAAGGTGGTAGAAGCTTCTAGAATGATGATGTCATGACAATATGTTTAACATATATTGGTCTTAAGACTTATATATATTATAGTACACTTGAACACTAACATTTTTCTTTTTCTTTTATCTATTTTTCTTAATTTAATATTTCTTTTCTTTTGATTTTCTTTTTCTTTTTACTGACAATGAAGAGGTACATGATTGTGATCACATGACATATCACATGATGTGAGATCATAGGCCTAAACTGGGCAAGAGCAGACTAGAAGGATGATGTCAAGGAGCATGTTAACAGCATGTTTACCTCATGGTATATATATGGTGTACTTATAGACAATACATGAACTTCAGGATAGGGTTAATTATTAGTAGCATAGACCATCTGTAAATTATATAAATAGGATAGCAATTCAGCAGAGACTCCTTGTCAAGTTCTCTTGTAATTCCTATAATAATATCCTACTAAGAAATTTATTGTTTGTATTTCTATTGGTCTTTGTGACTAGTGGTTGCTACAACAACATATGGTTATTTAGAGTAGGCTAAAGTAGTAGAGTATGGACTATGAGTAATTAGTATATAAAGTAGACAATCTTGTACAGAGTTCTCTATTGAGTTCTCTTATGTTAATCCTAATATAAGGTTTCTTTACTTGATCCATTCTAAGGTCTTTTAATTATAACAAGCTACTGGAGTTTTCATCAATAGGAGTTTTGTAGAGAAATATGGTCTTAATATCCATAAGCTCTCAAAGTATATATCTATATATAATATTGATAGTACTTCAGATAAAAATAGCTAGATATTAGAGGTAGTAGATATGATGCTCTGTTATAAAAATCATTCAGAGCTAACTTTGCTCATAGTATCCAGTCTAGGAAAACAAGACTTAATTCTCAGATTTATCTAGTTTAAGTCCTATAATCTGGAGATTGACTAGTAAAAAGGAGAGGTTGTTCTGATATATTGCCTCACCTACTGCTCTACCTGCCAAGACATTTAAAAAGCAAACAAATAATAGATACAGGTACTAAATGCCTGCTAATCTGGCTTTTTTTCTACTTTGGCTAATGACTCCAAAGAGGTATCTCTTCTTGTTTACATATTCAGGGAAGATGTAGAGAAGTTGAACAACCAGATTTACATGTCTAAACTACTTCCTAAATTTTCAAATCTAGATCTTTATGTTATGGCCACTCCTTCTCAGTGTTTTCCTGAAGCATTTTAGTAGAATTAGCTACTAGATAACAGTGCTTTGGTGTTTTCCTCTCATGCTTGGAGTTTTTAGTTAGTTTTTGTCAAAAAAGACTTTAATATACTCTCTGATCATCACTAATAAGACTATGTAATCAAGCTTTTATCTGGAGTAGAGTTCTCCAAGGCTTAATATCTTCCTTTCTGAAAATCTCTATACTAGATAGATATGTCTAGTCTCTTGTGGCTGTGCTGGTATTTTTCATCAAGAAAAAGGACAGTTCTCTCTAGTTGATATAAGATTATAGGAATATTAATGCAATAACTGTCAAGAATAAGTACCTACTCTCTTTGATTTCTGAGCTTATTTTACAACTTCAAGGAGCAAAGTACTTTACTAAACTGGATGTTTGCTGGGGTTTTAATAATGTCTGAATCAAGTCCAGATATGAATAGAATGCTGTATTTCAAACAAACTATGGACTTTTTGAGTCTTTAATAATATTCTTCAATAAGACTAATAGTCTGGCTACTTTTCAAACTATGATGAATGACATTTTCTATGATCTCATAGCTGAAGGTATTATGATAGTATATCTAGACAATATCTTAATTTTCACCCAGATATTAGAGAAGCATCATATAGCAGTCTGGAGGGTTTTGGAAATCTTAGCTAAACACAGACTATTCTTCCATTCTGAAAAATATGAATTTGACAAACTATAGATTAAGTATCTAGATTTGGTTATCTCTAAGAATCAAGTTGAGATAGACCCTGTAAAGATGGCTGAAGTTTGTAACTAGCCCATTTCTAAAAATTATACTAATCTACAGACTTTCCTTAGTTTTACCAATTTCTATTAGAGGTTTATCTGTGGTTTTTCAAAGATAGCCTGCTCTTTCTTCAACCTTACTAGCAACAATAGTACTTGGATGTAGACTACCTCTCAGCAAGATACTTTTGACTTTTTTAAAATAGCTATTACACCTACATCCATTCTAGTATCCTCTAATACTTCTGTCCTTTTTTAGATAGAAGTAAATAGCTTGGACTTTATTACTGGAACTGTTCTCTCTTAGAAGTACAAGTTAAATGGTAAGTAGTACCTAGTAGTGTTCTTCAGCAAGTCTCTCTCTCTGGTTGAATACAACTATAAGATCTATAACAAGAAAATATTAATAAATATCCAAGCTCTGGAAGAATAGTAATACTTTTTCAAAGAAACACCAAACTCTATGGAAATCTGGACAAACTATTGCAATCTAGAGTATTTTATGACTGCTAAAAAACTCAATTATAGGTAGGCTCAGTAGTTCTTATATGTTATGATTGATGCCTCCTGGAGTCAACATGGACATAGGTAAAGAGTATGACGACAACGATTGGCTACGCCAAAGTAGTCTCAGTTAGTGCCTCATGTGGTAGGCACTGCAACCTAACCTAGTCCTCATTTTCTCCTCATTGTACTCTCATATATTGTGCCTCATGGACTCTTCATGTTTCCTTTACTAGTTGTATATATAGCGTAGATACAATCCTGTATCCCTATGCTTTACCAATTCTATCATTCCCTTATACTTTCTCAAACCTTTGCCTTAGTTGCAACCTGAGCTCAAGCTTAAGGTCATTACATTTGGTAAAGCGTCAATGAGCTTACCTTGCAAGAGAGGTGTAACAAGACGAACCTATGAACAAAACGAGTTCAAGAAGGACAAACAATATAGAGGTATTGTTGGAATGACTGAGATCCTTGCAGATCAACAAAGAAGCCTCAATGGAAGAATACGAACAAACAGACACAGAAATGTCAGTGGCACTAGCAACAACAGCAGCAGCAGTTAGCAGGAACGTCCAGGCAGGATTGCCAAAGAATATGGTACTGGACCCAGGGTGGTTTGATGGTGACCGGTCAAAGTTTGAAGACTGGTGAAGAGAGATCAGATTATTCCTCAAAAGCAACAGAGTTAACGGAACAGACGATAGGATCACTGTGATCCTAGCTCACCTCAGAGGAGGTGTAGTGGGAATTTATGCACAGAAGAAGCTCGATAAGCTAGACGAAGACAACAATACCCAGGATTGGGATGATTTTGTAAAGGAACTCAAGATGACCTTCAGTGACAAGTCCAAGGCAGTAGATGCCGAATGGAAGATCGAGACATTCAAGCAAGGAAAAAGGAACACGGCAGACTTCATCATAGAGTTCGAAGCACTAGCCATGAAGGCAGACACAGATGAGTTACACGCCATCTTCCTGTTGAAGAAAAATGTACGACACAACATTATCAAGACCATACTGGGATACCCACCTATAGCAATGCCCGAGACACTCAAAGAATGGAAAGTGGCAATCACATCTGTGGGAGAAGGATATGAGTCCATGGAAGGATAACAGGATTACAAAACAGGCACAGGAACAACATATGGAGGAAGGAGACAACTAATGGATATTAGGAAGTCCAACGACAATTTTAAAGATGGGAAGCCAAAGTGCTTCAATTGCAATAAATACGGACATATGGCAAAGGAGTGCCAAGCAGAGAAGAAAGAACGAGACACACGAACTTGTTTCAAATGCGACAAGAAGGGGCATATTGCTAAGAACTGTAAAGAGAAACAGATGATGATGAAGAGGAAGGTTCAAGAGGAATCAGATAAAGAAGACAAAGAAGAGAAGGGTTTTGGCGAAGATCTTGAGTAGGCACGGTACAAGAGATCTCCCATGTAAATTCCCAGAATAAATATATTATTCCAAATTGCCGAACTAGCGAGGGAAAGAGGGAATTAAATGTGCAAGCAGCAATCAAGACGAAGAACGGCAAGGAACTGAAAGTAAAAGCACTAGTGGATTCCAGATGCACCCACACAGGAATCAATGAACAGTTAGTCAAGGACAAGAGAATTCAAACAAAGAAGATCGATTTCTCTTTCGAAGTATTCAATGCAGATGGAACAAAAAACAGAGAGGTGACCAAGGTGGCGCCTCTGGAAATCAAAATCAATGGACACAAGGAAACCTTGGAAGCAGCAGTAACGGACCTAGATAGAATGGACATGTTCTTAGGACATGACTGGTTGGTTAAACATAATCTGGAAGTTAACTGGAAAAATGGAACTATCAAGTTTACGAGATGTCCAGGGAATTGCACAATGACACATAAGGACATATGATTCAACTCCAGACAAACCAAGGACACAGAAACAAAGGATAATCAGGAACAGGACAACAGTGAAATTGGAAAAGAACCAGACAAGACGAACCCAGAGGATTTACTGGAATACATTTGACCGTTCACCCATTTCTTTAACAAAAAGAAATTCGAAAAACTACCAGAGAGATGCGAATGGGACTACGAGATCAATCTAACAGAGGAAGCACCAAGGGAACTAAATGCAAAGGCCTATGCGATAACCCTAAAAGAGAAAGAAGCCTTAAATCAATGGTTAGATGAACAACTCAAGGTGGGACTCATTGTAGAATCCAAGTCAAGATATGCGACACCTTGCTTCTATATTCCAAAGAAAGACAGTTCACTACGGTTGGTTCAAGACTACAGGAAGTTAAACCAGGTAATAATAAAAGACAAAATGCCACTACCTCTAATTGGAGAAGTAATTGACAAACTCAAAGAGGCAAAATACTTCAACAAGTTAGATCTGATCTGGGAATACAACAATGTACGAATCAAGGAAGGAGATGAATGGAAGGCCACATTCCTCACAAACAAAGGACTATTCGAACCCCAAGTGATGTACTTTGGACTATGCAATTCACCAGGAACATTTCAAAGGATGATGAACAGTATTTTCCAAGAATTACTTCATGAAGGGGTGTTGGCAAACTACATAGACGATTTCGTCATACTGGCAAGGACAATGGAAGAATTGGAAGAATGAACAATCCGATTTTTGAAGATAGTGGAAAAACACAATTTATGTTTTAAACAATCGAAATGTGACTTCAACATGGAAGAAATTCCTATCCTAGGGGTGGTAGTTGACAAGGGACAAGTCAAGATGGAACAGGAAAAAATAAAGGCAGTAAAGGAATGGAAAACACCAATGAAAATCAAGAACATTGAAAGTTTCCTTGGATTTGCCAATTTCTATTAATGGTTCATTCACAACTTCAGCCACACAGCAAGACCATTGAATGAATTGAAGGGTAAGAAAGAATGGAAATGGGAAAAGGAACATCAAGAGGCATTTGAAGAGTTTAAAGAGAAGATTACGAGCCAACCGGTCCTCTCATTGCCAAGAAGAGAGGGAAAATTCAGGGTAGAAACGGATGCTTCAGGATATGCCATAGAAGGAGTGCTATCTCAAGAGCAGGATGGAAAGTGGAAACCAATAGTATTCCTGTCAAGAACAATGCAATCAGCGGAACAAAATTATGAGATCTACAACAAAGAACTACTAGCAATAGTAGAGGCTCTCGCAAAATAGAGACAATACCTACTGGATGCAAAAGAACCTTTTGAAGTTTGGACCAATTATGAAAACCTGAAGTATTTCAGGGAACCTCACAAACTGAATGGACAACAAGCTTGATGGTACCTCAAGCTGCAAGATTATGATTTCACGTTGAAGCATATACCTGGAAAAACAAATACGAAGGCAGATATCCTTTCAAGAAAAGATCAAGTAAACACCAAGGAAGACAATAAGGATGTTCAACTCTTGAAGGATAAATTGTGGCAATGAAGGACGACAGCAGAAATTGTAATAATGGAAGAGAACAAAGCAAGAGAAGAAAGCGGAATTCTCAAGGAAATCAGAAGAATTGAGATAAGAGAGAAGGAAGTTATCCAGGCATTGGAAAGAAATGATGGTATAACTTGCGAAGAAGACAGATTGGTATACATGGAAGGAAGAATCTATGTACCAAACAACAAAAAGATTAAGGAGGAAATCCTAAAGGAAAACCACAATTCGGTGGATGTGGGACATCTAGGACAACAAAGAATGTTGAAGCTCCTCAAAAGAAATTACTGGTGGCAGGACTAAAGGAAGACATCAAGAGATATGTACAGAGTTGCTTCAAGTGCCAACAGAACAAAGTTCAACATCAAAAAAAGGCCAGCGAATTACACCTATTGGAAATACCTCAAGGACCATGGCAAGAAATCAGTATAGACATCATTGGACCTCTACCAAAGTCAAATGGAATGGACGCTATAGTCATCATTGTTGATCGGTTTACAAAAATGATTTACTTAAAGGCAACAATGACCAATGTTTCATCAGAAGGAATAGCGAAGATCTATAGGGACAACATTTAGAAACTACATGGGATACCTAGGAAGATCCTGAGTGACAGAGGACCATAATTCACTTCAAAATTCATGGAAGAATTCACAAAAGCATTGGGAACAAAGAAACAACTATCGACAGCATACTATCCGCAAACAGATGGTCAAACGGAAAGGATCAACCAAGAGATAGGAACGTTTCTTCGACACTATGTGAATTACCAGCAAGATAATTGGACAAATTGGTTGGCTGCAGCAGAATTCTAATACAATGACAAAAGATATGCAGCAACAGGAAAAACTCCATTCGAATTAAACTTTGGAAGATACCCTTGGAAAGGAGACCTCATAGTGAAAACAGATATTCCACAAGTAAAAGACTTTCTTAGTGGATTACAAAGAAGCTAGGAGTAGGCGACCAAAGCAATGGAAGAAGCACAGAGGAGTATGAAGAAACAGTTCGACAAGAAAAGAAGAAATCCTCAAGGACTGAAGGTTGGAGACCATGTGTGGTTGGAAAACAAGAATATCCATTTGAATCGACCCTCAAAGAAGCTGGATGATAAAAGATATGGACCGTTCAAAATCTTGAAAGACATTAGATCAGGAGCATTTGAACTGGAACTTTCAGAAGGATGGATGATTCACAATGTCTTCAATGAGGATCTTTTGACACAATGTGTGGAGCCAAAGTTTCAAGGACAACACAAGAACCCAGCACCACCACCGGTGATTATTAATGAAGAAGAAGAGTATGAAGTGGAAGAAGTGCAGAAGCACAGAACATGAGGACGGGGAACACAGTACTTGGTACATTGGAAGGGTTATGGGAATGAACACGATCAATGGATAGTGGAATCAGGGTTACCACATGCAAAACAGGCAATAGAAGACTATTGGACGAGGTATTCGAGTCGAAACCTATAAAAAGGGGGGGTAAAATCCCATTTCGACAGCTCAAGAAATCACTTGAATTCCGAAAGCACCCTACAAAACAAACAATATCTTTCCCCACCGCTAACAACAACACTTTTGTCATGGCACCCACCTCCCCCAACCCCTACATTTCAAAGAAACTAAACAATATGGACCAGGCTCACATTATGAAAAGAGAGAGAGAAGACTGGACGAGGCTGTATCACAAGATGCTGAAGGGAATTGAAGTGATGATTGACGTACAGAGGATGCTAAAGGACATGAAGAAAATAGCAGAAGAAATGAGTACAACAGTTGCAGAAATAGAGGGAACAATCTTAACAGCCAGTACCAATAATCGGACAATGAACGCCACCAAAATAACTCAAATAGCAGAAGACCTACAATATTTGATACAAAGCAACATGGACGGTTGAGCATTGGAAGTGCAAAGAATGTTGGCGGACGAATTGGACTAATATAAAGGAAAAGGGAACAGTTATATGGAAGAAAACATACGGAAAATCCAAGAGATATATATCAAAGAGGAAAACAGAGAAGAGAAGGGCAGGGTCAAAGATGAAGAAATGATACTAGTCAAACCTTATGAAGTATCCATAACAACATCATCTTCAAGTATAAGTTTCATAATGGACGAGGTCAAACATTTATTCAAGCACATGAAATTCCTATGAACGCCATCACAGACCAGACTATTCAAACCACCACTATACTATCAATCCCTCAGATCCAGAGGAGAGCAAGATCTGACATTTTGGAACAAAGTGGCAATGGCATTTTTGGACAAGAAATATAACACAGACATGGCCAGAAATGGATACCAAATCCATATATTCCGAGGAGGTCCACCACACGAACCATATTTCATAGCCAAGGACAACAAGGATCAAATCATTATAGGCCTTAGCAAAAAGATAGTGGCCATACATGTGGTAGGAGACCTAGAGATTTTGGTCTAATTCATAGGGACATGAAGCCTGAAAAGGGGGTATTGTTATGATCAATGCCTTCTGGAGTCAATATGGACATGGGTAAAGGGTATGATGACAATGATTGGCTGCACCGAAGTAGTCTCAGTCAGCGCCTCATGTGGTAGGCATTGCAACCTAACCTAGTCCTCATTTTCTCCTCATTGTACTCTCATGTATTGTGCCTCATGGACTCTTCATGTTTCCTTTACTAGTTGTATATATAGCATAGATACAATCCTGTATCCCTATGCTTTACCAATTCTATCATTCCCTTATACTTTCTCAAACCTTTGCCTTAGTTGCAACCTGAGCTCAAGCTTAAGGTTGTTACACTATACTTGGCAAGATTTGACTTTATGTTCCATTATTACCCAGACAAGTCTATGGAGAAACCAGATGTGTCGTCTCATCAACCATACTATGAAGATGGGTTACATAACAATAAGAATATGGTCTTGCTTAAACTGAAATTTTTAATAGTTTAGATGATGAAAGGAATGGTCTTTGAGAGTGAAGAACAAACTCTTCTGATAGATATCTGAAGGGGTAATAGACTTGGTTACCATGAAGAACCTATGGCTAGAGTTGCTAGAGAACTCTGACAGTTGTTTGCAAAGTCTGTACATTTCTTAGAGTAGTCAGAAGTAAATGGTCTTCTTTTATTTCATAGTAAGATTTATGTCCTGAATATTTATGACCTCTATAGATGCATTGTCTTTCTCTATCACAACACCAAAGTAGCTGGACATGCTAGACATTGAAAGACATTAGAACTAGTCTCTTGAAATTACTAGTAGCCTCAGATGTTCAGATATGTGAGTTAATACATCTCTATCTATGACCTGTATTTGTGAACCAAGCTTATCCAATAATTACCACTCAGAGAACTAATCCTACTAGCCATATCAAATGTAAGGTGGAATACTATCAGTGTGGACTTTGTGGTAGAACTTCCAAAGTTATCAGGTTTCAATGCAGTTATAATAGTGGTAGACTCTATTTCCAAAAGTACTTACCTTATACTACTACTATAACTGCAGAAGGTACTGCAAGGTTGTTTTTGTACTATGTACGGAAACTCCATGGTCTTCTTAATCATGTTGTCTTAGATAGAAATCTACAGTTTGTTATACTCTTTACTCAAGAACTCTACCATTTCCCAGAAATTGAGATTACCTTATTCATGGCCTAATATTTGCAGTCAGATGGACAGATGGAACAAGTAAACCAAGAGCTCAATTAATATATTTGGACTTTTATGAATGAATAGTAGAGCAACTGGTATGACCTTCTTCTAATTGCAGAGTTCCAGTATGACAGCTATGTGCACTTTTTGATATAGCAGCTACCATTCATTCTTGACACTAGATAACTTCTGCAGATGGGTTTTAAACCCTACTAATAAAAGTCCAAGCTAAAGGGTATTTTAAAGTTTATAGAGAGGATGAAATCTATACTTGAAGAAGCCAAGTCTGCTATCTGAAAATCCTATGAAGACATGATCAAATATTACAACCAATATTAGACTCCTACCCTAGTATTCAAATCTTGTAATAAAGTATTCCTAGACTTCTTAGACAAGTAGAAAAATAAGTAAGGCTCATATTGTACAACTTGAAGCTCTCTCTAGCACTTCAATGATTACATTCAGTATTTCATGGTGTTAAGCTTACTGCCATCTCTAAAGACTCTATATCTAGAAGATGCTCAGAACCCTTATTAGATCCTATTATTATTGATGGAGAAGAAGAGTGGGAGATGGAGAAGATTCTCAATAGTTGTTGGCATTATAAGAAGTACTAGTATCTGATCAAGTGGAAAGGATTTGGATTAAAAGCAAACTCTTGGGAATATATCTCAGATATGTTTGACTAGATAGCATAGTCAAGTTTCATCACCTTAACCTCTGAGCCCTATGGTTTGTTAAAGTAACAGCCTTTCAGAACATTAAGTTCTGACCCATACCACCTGCTTTGAGACATAGCAGTCTTGAAGAGAGAGTAGATATAACAAGACTACAAACTCCAAAATCTGTTACAAACTCTGTCAATAAATTCTGCACTTAGGCTTTTTCAAACAAATACCAGCAGCAGACTCTGATGCAGACTATTTCACTTTAGCCTCATCAAACTTTGTGCCTAAACTCCATCACACTCAAACCTACCACTTCTATACTGAAACCTTGGTACAAGTTTGTAATATCTCTATTTACTATTTCTAATAATGCTGGTATTGTCATCTCTTGATTACATTAGTATTGTTCTACTGAATTGGAATGGACAGTGCAATATTTAAGATAGTTGTTGTCTCCAGAAAATCTCATTCTGTTTTCTTAGATTTTTCCTGGAATACAAACTCTATATTTTTACCTAGTTGCTCTAATATCAATGGTATGTAATACACATGGCCTTTAGGGTAGGCTAAGATTAGTGCAGCATAGACCAGTAGTCTAGCATATATAAGGTAGACACTTTGTACTTGAAACTTTATTAAGTTCTCTTATGTAACTCTTATACAAGGTTTTTTTTCTTGACTTACTCTAAGGTCTTGAGATCATAATACTTTTAGTATCTGCTTAGGGCTGTACTCTAAAATTTCTAAGCATTTTCTATTCTTTTCCTTTATATATAAGACTAGTAGTTACACTGTAATTTACTAGTCTGACAATCAAATATTCAAGTGAACTCAATTACTAGTGTTCTATAGTAGTAACATATTATATCAGTACTTATCTTCTTCAGACTTTGATTTATCTCCTGAAGTTGCAATTATGTGGCAAATAAATAGCACAACATATATGTTAAAGCCAAGGTTGTTCTGGAAAGTCTGTATCACTGAGCTTTTTGTATAGGATTTTTATACTCTATATATCTTTGAGCTAACCTTGTGGGCTTCCATCTTCCAGTGTGGACTGTACCTTGTTGTAGCAACCACTAGACACAAAGTCCAATAGCTACACAAGTGAGTAAAGCTCTTGGTAGACAATTAAGTGGGAAAAATCACAAGAGAACTCAACAAGGAGTCTCTGCTAAATTAGAGTCCTATATATATAAAGTACACATAGTCTATGCTACTATCTCATATCTGCCTCATTTCCTACTCAAGGCCACCATGTTGTATATATGTATCCTAACATCATCTTCCAGACCCTTCCACCATGTTCTAGGCTTATGATGTCACATCATGTAACCTGTCATGTGACTGTAGTGTCACATGCCTCTTCATCGTCCAAAAGAAAAAGAAAAGAAAAGAAAAAGAAAAATTGTTAGTGTTCAAGCATTCCATAACATACCTGACAGTATTATCAGACTTCCAAGTCTACTATTACTTCTAAGCAGTTCTGTCTACTAAAATCCTTTGTTATAATTCTGTCTGTAAATCTTTTAGCTTTCAAATTGTACTTTAACAAGTCTAATAGCTTTCTTTTTGCTATAACTCTTCAACCCACTTAGGATACCTTTCAACTTTATATCTCATCTTAGTAAATATCTTGCTAGTTTTACAACTTAAGGCTTATAAAGTAAAGTCAAAAGAAAAATCTTATATTAAAGTTAATATAAGAAAACTCAATGGAGTTCTAAATACAAAATATCTATCTTATATATGCTAGACTACTGGTCTATGCCATACTAACCTTAGCCTACCCTAAAGACTATGTGTTATGGAACGCTTTGGATCTAACATTTTATTTTTCCTTTATCTATTTTTCTTTTGATTTTATATTTCTTTTTCTTTTTTCTTTTCTTTTAGGATGATGAAGAAGGCATGTGACAAGGAAGTCACATGACAGGTCACATGACATGATGTCATAAGCCTAGAACTTGATGGAAGGGTCTGGAAGATGACGTCAGAGTACCTGGAGTACACATAGTGGCCTTGAGTAGGACATGAGGTAGAAATGAGGATGAAGTATGGACATAAGGGCAGGGTTATTTAGTAGTAGCACGGACCATGAACCCTTTGTATAAATAGGACTCTAATTAAGAAGAGGCTCCTTGTCGAGTTCTCTTGTGAATTCCCACATTATACTTCCCCTTTGAGGTTTACTCGTTAGTGAGATCATTTGTCCTTTGTGATAAGTGGTTGCCACAACACTATGTATATTACATACCATTGATATATGGGATAATAATATTATTTTAAAACCTTCTATGTCCTTCTGTGTGACATATAACATGTAACATCACACTAACTCCTAAGCCTAAGTCTAAAATAGAAAACAAATTAGAAATGAGAAAGAAAATAAAAATAAAATAGAGTCCATTATCTTTGACTCTGACAGCTAAGACTTATTTTTCAAATATCTCACAATAATTAAGATATATCTATTAGAAGAGTACTCTTTTGATATGTCACATGATATTGTAACAGTGATAAGTGACATATGTGACCAACCCGTGACCATTGTGACAGTCACATGTAATGTTACATTATTCTTCTCTCACTGAGTTCAAGATAAGAAATGAAAGAAAAAGAAATAAGAGAATTAAAAAAATAAAAAGGACTTAAATAAGGAAAGAGAAACAGAAAAGAAAAAAGTCCACTGTCTTTGATTCTAAGACTATAGTAGAAATAACAAGAGATATTATAGTGCTAATAACTAAGGTATTTTCAGCAATAAAGAATAATGGGGTTATTAATATAGTGATAGATTTGGAAGCAACTAACTATTGCCTTGTGAATTTTGATGCTTTTGCAAATTATAAGAAGTTTGAAAGCCTATTAGTTGAAAGGATAGTAGAAAGAAAAATAAATTATTTGATAGTTGGGTGAAAGATAGTAAAGATAACAATTGTAGTTAAAGATGAGAAAGAAATAGACCTTACTTTCTAAGATGTCTTGCATATACCAGAACTCTACTCTGTTAGACACAGTTCACACCTCATTATCTGAGATTTGATAATAGTCTCTTAGAAGTCTAAAATGAGTTATTTGTATACTATCTGAGAATGTAAAACATGAAAGTCAGAACAATCTTTGGCTTCAGCTTATATGCTATGCTTTACAAGTTACACTGATTGTATATTTCAGATAAGATACTCAGGACATAACTGGTGGATAAGTTCACTAGAAGGTAGAAGATATGTTGTTACCAATACTAGAAATTTGTAACAATTTTAGTTGATTTTCAGAATGAGGCTTATAGTATAAACTACTAGCTTATATACTAAGTATACTACCTAGGGTAGTTATCTAGAAATGGAGACTGTTAAATGTTTATTGGATGCTAGGGATAGAAATCTATAGAGTTGACAAAAGTTCAGTGAGAACATCTGAAGTAGAATAAAGATAAGTGATCCGCACTAGAAAAGATCAGAGAGTAAATATGAGGAGAGATGTTATCTGTGAGTTGGGACAAATGTGGTCAGATTGGAATATGACACACTCCAACATTATATCCATTCCAAAAATATATACTCTAGAACTAGATATACATTTTGTGATAAACAATGTTGTGGTAAGATTTAAGGATGATTGAACAGCAATAAGGTATGTATTTTCAAGTAGTCTATATCATGTGAAAGTTATTCAGGAGCCATACACATTGGCTATATAGTTAGTTAAAAAGATAGTAACACATATCAGGAAATTGAATTCTTGAAGGAGATCTACAAAAAAGGCCTGGTGAATAGTTTGAACATGGTTGGGCAATCAGAAATAGTAGGAAGTTATGAGGACTGTATATTTGGAAAGATATATGTCTGAACCTATAATAAAGTAGTAATGTATAAGAAAATATTGCTAAAACATATTCTATAAGGTCTATCTCTAGTTATTTTAGCAGGAGGCATCTAATATTTTATGCTCTTGATAGATAGGGCATTGTTATTCTATCTTACTAAATTCTTAAAGGAAAAAACCATAGAGACAATGTTAAAGATGCTAAAAAACTTTATGGCAAAGGCTAAAAGATTAACAAGGCAGAAGCTAATAAGAGTAAGAATAAAATGAGTGAAATGACCAGCTGTGAATGTAGTTCAAGAATGAGAAAGGTTTATCCTAGAATTTACAATAGTATATACTTACTAGAAAAATAGAGCAGTAGAGTATAGCATGTACACAATATTAGATACTACATAATTCATGCTTGTTAACTCAAGATTACCAATGAAATACTGGCTAGAGGCAGTACAAACAGTAGTATATATTAGAAATCTTGTACTATCAAAGTAGAATCCTAGAATTATATTAGCTGAAGTATAGGATAGGATAAAGCAGAATATTGCTTATCTTATAGTATTTATATTACAATTAATACCTCATGGTATACAGGTAGCTGTTTTATGGACAACAGGTGTTGGGATTACTTCTTTATGACTCAATAATTGGCTATACTGTGTGTTAACAATGTATATGATTAGTCAGCACCTTATATACTAGTAAAGACATTCTTATAGTTCCTAACTCATTTCCTCATTGCTAATATATGTATTTCTTATAGTTTTTAGATATATATAGCTGTAAATATTATCTTGTATTCTTATGCTTTACTAATTGATTATTTTTCTCTTCTCTACTCAAGTTTTTGCCTAAGTTGCAACCTGAGCCAAGCTAAGGTCATAATATTTGATAAAACATTGTTAGACTTATCTTATAAAAAGAGAGTGCATAGTAGTCAGACTACTAGAGTATTTACAGTTTTAAACTGCTGGTGTCAAGATTGTTGATGATGGACTTAACTTTTATTTTTGTTTCTTATTTTATTTTCTCTTTTTCTATTTTTAGAACAACTCGGGTTAGGGGTTATCAGTCATGCTGTCACATCAGTCACAACTTGATGGCGTAGTCACAAAACTGATCACGGGACTTAGGAGAATGAAGTAGAAGGAACTAGAACAAAGTGACGTCATACAACATGGACACCATATGTTGGCCTCATGTATTACTCATGGTCATTTAGGGTAGGGTGCACAGTAGTCAGCACAGACCATGGGGATTAGTATATAAGGTAGACTACTCTGTACTTAGAACTCTATCGAGTTCTCTTGTGTTACTCAATACAAGAGTTGTCTTACTATCCCACTCTAAAGGATTTTAAGTCATAACAGCTGGAAAGATAATCAATACTTGTAGTATAGCTTATGGATAGTAGGACATATCAACATCAAGAATAAAGACAGAGAGTATAGACAAAATGTCAATAGCACTAGCACCAGTAGTATACAATGAGTAGGCAGTTATGCCTAAGAGTACAGTCCCAGATCCAGGATGAAATTTGAAAACTAGTAGAGAAGAATATAATTATTTCTCAAGAGTAATAGAGTCACAACAACAGACAATAGAATCACAGCAATTTTAGCCTGTCTTAGAAGGGATATAGCAGATATTTATGCCTAGAAGAAATTCGACAAAATAAAAGATAAAGAAAATACCTAGGATTGGAAAGAGTTTGTCAGAAAAATCAAGACAATGTTTAGCAACAAGAGCAAGGCAGCAGATGCTGAATAAAAGATAGAGATACTAAAGTAAGACAAGAAGCACATTGCCAATTTTATGATTAAATTTGAAGTACTAGCCATAAAGGCTAAAACAAATGAGATACATATGATATTCTTATTAAAGAAGAATATTAGAACAAACATTATTAAGATAATAATACTAGAGTATCCACCAATAGTAGTATCAAAGACACTCAGAAAATGGAAGGTGGAAATAACCTTAGTTAGACAAGGATATAAGTCCATAGAAAGCCAACAAGTTACAAAACTGGAACAGAAACAACCTATGGAGGAAAAGATATACCTATAGATATTGGGAAGGTTAGAGAAAACTTTGACAAAGATAGAAAACTAAGATGTTTCAATTACAACATATATAGATACATGACAAAAGAATACTGAAAACCAAAGAAAGAATGAGATACTAAGAAGTATTATAAATGTGACAAAGTAAAGTATATTGCCAAATATTGTAGATCAGAATAGATGATGAAGAATCAGATGATGAAAAGAACAACAATCAAAAGGGTTTTGACAAAGGTTCAAAGTAGGCATAATGTAAAAGATCTTTGTATCTAATACTCAAAATCAATATATTATTCTAAATCAAAAGAATGATGAAGAGAGAGAGCTCAACATGCAGACAAATATCAAAACAGTAAATAAAAAGAAATTATAATTACAGATACTAACTGTTATGAACTAAGATTCTTAGGATTGGATAATTGAACAACTCTTGTATTAAGTAACACAAGAGAACTTGATAGAGAACTCTTTTACAAACTAGTCTATCTTATATAGTCCTATAGATGGTCCATGCTAAACACTGTGCATCCTACCCTAAACAACCATGTGTAGTCCATAAGGTCAATATGTGGTGTCCATATTGTATGACATCATTTGTTCTTGAATCTTCTACTAAATTCTCCCAAGTCTCATAATTTGTCTTGTGACTTTACCATTAGGTAACTTGATGTGATGGTGTGACCAATCAACCCTAACCCCAGTTGTTCTAAAAATAGAAAATAGAAAAATAAATCAAAAAGAAAAATAAAAATGAAAAGAAAAATAAAATAAGTCAAGTCCACTTTCTTTGATCTTAACATTACCTCTCCTTTAAGATTTCTTCTCTGGAGAAATGTCCTATTCTCCAATCCCTTCTCCTTATTTTTTCATTTTCTTCCTTCATATTTTCTTCTATCATCTTCAAATGCTCGCTTTCATCAATCTGCCTATCTCCCTTTCACTTCTTCCAATTCTTTTCTAACTTTTTTAAGTATTCATCCTCAAATTTTCTGTTATCCCACCCATACAATAGCTTAGCCATATACTTCCCTAGTAATTCCATCCTCCTGTATTCATCTACTTCTTTCTTCTTCTCTATGTTCTCCTGTCATCTCACTTCTACTCCTCCTCATTCGAATTTCTCTATTAAATCCCCTGCATTTTTCAAGTTTTCTCTCCTTTTCCATGTGTCTCCTTCTGCCATAAAACCTTTCCACTGCACTAAGTACTTCTCTACCCCTCTTATTTTTTTATTCAAAATTTTCTCTACTTCCCATTCTTTGACTTCTTCCACTTCTACCAGTTTTCCTTCCTCTTTCTTTTGTCCTTCTACCTACTCCTTATACTGTACTATCTGGCTCACATTTATTACTGGATGAATTCTCATCAAGCTTGGTAATCATAGTTTTACTACATTTGACAATACTACTTCCTCTATTATGTATGGCCCCATATATTGTTCCATTAACTTCCTTGGTTTTTCCTTGAATACCAAATCTTTGGTACTCAACAACACTCTATCCCCTTTCTTCTACTTTTTCATTTCCTTTCTGTTACGATCTGTATATTTTTTCATTTCTTCTTGTGTCCTCTTTGATACCACCCCTGCTTCCTCATGTACCTTCTTTATCCTTTCTACAAATTCCATCACACTTTCTACCTTTCCTTTCTTTCTAATGTCTTCTCCTATCCTCAATTCCCTTCTGTAATTTTCCATAAATGGCGACACCTTAGTTGTAATGTGAGCTTTGTTATTTACTGCAAATTCTGCTGATGCCAACCACTCTGTGTTAAGATCGTTGATAGTGGACTTTATTTTATTCTTGCTTTTCATTTTTATTTTACTTTTCTTTTCTTTTTCTTTTAATTTTCTATTTTTAGAACAACTCGGGTTAGGGTTCATCAGTCACGCTGTCACATCAGTCACAAATTGATGGCGTAGTCACAAGACTGATCACGAGATGTAGGAGAAGGAAGTAGAAGGTTCTGGAACAAAGTGACGTCATACAACATGGACACCAC
>JAJOHK020000640.1:0-22020 GCA_022457215.2 Leucocoprinus gongylophorus
AGTAGTTCTTTTTGTGGGGTAACTTCATAAAAAGGGTGGGGTGATAATACGCAATATATAAATCCATCTGTAAGTACAAAATGACAACACACCCCGTGTAATAAAATGTTAAAGTAAAAAAAAAAAAAAAAAAAAAGATGAAGCATGATATCACATGTCACAGAATGGTCACATCATGTCATAGTCATAATCACAAGATCATGTGATGCAGACAAGATCATAGAAGATTCTGGAATAAATAATATTATACAATATAGCAAAAACATGTTAGTCTTATAGATAACATATAGATATTAGGGTAGGCTAAATATAAAATAGCATAGACCAGGAACCAAGTGTATATAAGATAGAGTAGTTTGTACTGGGAACTTTATCAAGTTCTCTTATGTTACTCAATACAAGAGTGATCTTTTGTTCTAACTTTTTGAACCTAAGTCATAATAATACCTTATGTTCTATAGATATTTGCCTTATGTTTTATTTTATATAACTTGGACAGATATTGTTAGAACAACTGGACAAAGACTATGGTAATTCAGCAAAGAAATTCTAAGTGCTATTATTCAATAGTACTACATACATGACTTATCTTCAGAAAAATTCTAAGAAAATAGAATAGAGTTTTCTGGAAGTAATAGCTACTCTAAGTACCTAGGAGTTCATACTAATCAAGTAGGATTAAGACATCTGGTAACCTAACTACAAAATAATAAAGCTGTATGACTATCAAGAGAATGTTAAGATAGGTAGAACTCACTTTAAGTAGATATCTGTAATTAGTTGCACAGAAAAAGAGTTGGATTAAGTATGGAAACTTATTCAGAAAACAGATGTGAAAATTCACAAGGTTAGACAAATACCCAAATTATGAATTAAGCTTGGAAGCCTATTTATAGATTGATAACATGATCTTAAATGATGATCTTGGCATTAACTTATATGTTATGTTTACTATCTATTATATAGTTATAATTTTGGATGATGAGATTTAAGAAAGACTAAACTAATAACTTAGTCAAAGAAGTAGTAAAAGGAGTTATAGAATTTCTAGATAAGTTACTTGGTTAGATCTTAGTTAGAAGAATGGAGAGTAATTTTTAGTTAGAGCTTAGTTGATTCCTAGACTGCTAGCTATAGAATATTTACTTAAGCTTATATACTAAGTCTGTAGTTGAAACTGTGATTAAGAAAAAGTAGTATAAGGAATAACTAGAGAGATGTTATAAAGATAGTTTCTAAGATATAAAATAACTAGAAGTCTAGATGATGAGTTACTAGGAGATAAAATATGAGAGACTAATCTATATGTGAATGAGAACAGATGCAGAAGTACTTCTAAGTATGTTAAAATCCTATTTGAAAGTCAGAAAGTGAATATCTCAAAAATCTCAAAAGTCAGTTTATAACAATGGTTAGAAATCTTAGTGAAACATTGCTAGATAGTGAAGACTCATTGGTTAGTGGTTAGAGAAGATGAGTTGATATGTTACAATTACAAGACCTTTAGCATAGGTCAAGTAAAAGAATTTTGTATTGGGTTAATCCAAGAGAACTTAATATGTTGTAGCAACCACTTGCTGGAATGGCACTTGTGATATGCTGACTTCAGCAAAGCTCTCAGTAGGCTATCTAGTAGTAGGGATTACAAGAGAACTCAACAAGGAGCTCTTGCTACATTACTACCCTATTTATATAAGTTACAGGTGGTCTATGCTACAATAATGTGTCTACCTTATGTCTACTCTGCAGTGACTATGCAAGACTGTGCATCCTGCCCTAATGTCCATGTGTCCTACATGTAGTAGCGATGTGATGTACATGCTCCCTGACATCATTGTCTAGGCTCTTCTAGACCACTTTAGGCCTATGACATCATCTCACATGACTTCCAGATCATGTGCTTTTTTCCTGTTGTAGACTAATAATAATACTACTGTCCTATTTTTGTCCACTAACCCTAACCCTAAAGTCTGTCCACACACTCATTTTATAATATAATAGAGAACTCTGTATAGGATTGTCTACCTTATATACTAATACCTAATGGTTTATGCAAGCTATTTCTAGCCTACCCTAAATAACCATGTGTATCACATGTTGTATAACATTACTTTTTCCAGAATGTTTTATATTCTTCCATATGTTATGTGTTATGTGACTGTGTCATCTGATGTGACCTGCTATGTAACAGCATGATCTTGTCACTCTAACTCTAATCCTAGTTCTAAAAATAGAATAAAGAAAAATAAATCAAAAAAAAAATAAAAATGAGAAAAAGAAAATAGGAAAAACTAGATTCACTTCTTATGATCTTGATATTACCTCCCTTTCAAGATTTCTCCTCCAGAGAAACTGACTTCTATTTTTGCCAGTTCCTCTCCAACTTTCTCAAATACTCCTCCTCAAACTTTCCATCATTCCATTAGTATAACATTTTTGCTATATATTTTCCTAGTAATTCTTCCCTCCTGAAGTCCTTTTCCTATATCTAACTTTTCTTGCTTCCTCACCTCCACATTTATTCTTCCCTTGAATTTCTCTAATATTTTTTTTGTGTTTTCTAAGTCCTCTCTTTTTTCTCATATGTTGCTTTCTGCCATAAACCCCTTCTATCATACCAGATACTTATCTACTCCTCTTATTTTTCTTTTATTTAATATTTTCTCTACCTCCCACTCTTCAACCTCTTCTACTTCAATTGGTTTCTTCTTCTCTTTCTTCTGCCCCCCTACTTGTTTCTTGTATTGTACTATATAACTGACATTCACAACTGGGTGGATTCTCATCAAGGTTGGCAGTTGTAACTTGACCACATTGGTAGATACTACCTCCTCAATTGTATATGGAGCTATATATTAGTCTACTAGTTTTCTCACTGGTCTTTCTTTGAACACAAAGTCCTTGGTACTCAACAATACTCTATCTCCCTTTTTCCAATCTTCACTTTCCTTTCTCCCTCTATCTGCTTGCCTCTTCATGTCTTCCTGTGCCTTTTTCAATTTTGCTCTGGCTTCTTCATGTACCTTCTTCATTCTCTTCACAAACTCTGTTGCTTTCTCTATCTTTTCTTTCTTTCTTATATCTCCTCCCATTCTTGATTCTCTCCCATAATTTGCTATGAAAGACAAAACCTTTGTTGCTGTGTGAACCTTGTTGTTTACTGCAAACTCTGCCAACACCAACCATTCTGGCCAATTATTTTGTCTGTGATCCACAAAGAACCAAAGATACTGTTCAAGTTCTTGGTTCATCCATTCCATCTGCCTATCTGTCTGTAGGTGGAATGCTATCAACAACTTTGTCTCTATCCCTAACATCCTATTTAACTCTTTTGTCAACTCTGCTGCAAACTGTGGGCCTCTATCTGATACCATGCTCTCTGACAACCTATGCAACTTTTATATATTATCCCTAAACAACCTTGCTAATCCCTCCACTGATGTCCTCTCTGTAGTTGCCACAAAATATGTCATCTTGGACAACCTATTGCAGACTACTAGGATTATGTCTTTTCTGGCTACTATCAGTAACTTTGTGATAAAGTCTACTATTAGGTGAGTTTATGATTTCTCCAGCACTTCACTCAGTTTTAACTTTTCTACTACTTCTTCCATCTTATTCTTTATCTTCTGACACAAGTTGCATCCTTCCACATATCTCCCTACATCTCTCATTACTTCCAGCCACCAATAGTTCCTCATAACCAATTCTACTGTCTTCCATCATCCTCCATGTCCTGCTACTAGCACATCATGGTGTAGCTGGATTATCTCCACTCTCAACTCTTCATCTTTTGGTATATATATTTTCCCTTCCTTCAATACCAACTCTCCTTCTATCTGCTACTCATTTCCTTGTAATTCCTTCACTTTTGCCTTCTTCATCTCTTTTACTACTCTAACTACATTCTCATTCTTACTCCTAGTTTTTTTATCTTTTCTATTATTTCTACTTCTGGTCCTTCTATTACTACTTCTTATATACTATGAATCCAATTGTCCTTAATAAATACTTGGTTCTCATTATCTTTATCTACTCCTACTTTCTAGTCTGATTGCCTGTTAAGTCCATCTATCTTCTTCATTTTTGTTTCTGGAACATGTTTCAGAGTGAAGTCAAATCTTGACAGGTATAGTGCCCATTAGGCTTGTCTACAATTTAACTTCTGTGCCTTCATAAAGTATTCTAAGTTCTTGTGATCTGTTCAGATCTCAAACTTAAAATGTGCACCTTCTAGTAAATACCTCTAGTTTTCCAATCCCCTTATCATTGCCAACATCTCCTTGTTGTAAATCTCATAATTTCTCTCAGTTTCATTCAATGATTTTGAGAGGAATGCCACTGGTCTCTATAATCCATCTTCACACTCCATTGACAAACTCCACCTGTCACATAGTCTGATGTATCCACCTCCATCCTCATCTTCTTATCCAAGTCTGGCACTGCTAACACTGGTTCTTTTGTAAACTGCTCCTTCAGCTCTCTAAATGCCTCTTCTTATTTCTTGGTCCAGTTCCATTTCTGATCCTTCTTTACCATGTCATATAGAGGTCTGGCTATGGATGCAAAGCCCTCAATGAATTAACAATAGTAATTCGCCAACCCTAAGAACTTTTGCACATTCTTGACACACTTTGGTGTTGGCCAGTCCAATACATCTTTCACCTTCTCTTCTTTCATCTTTATTCTGTCTGATCCTATAACCACTCCTGAAAACTCTACCTCCCTAACCTTCCACTCACACTTCTCCAGTTTCATGTACAAGTCGTTCTCCTCCAATCTTTTTATTATTTCTGCCACTATTTCATCATGCCCCTCCTCTATTTCCATTCCCACTATTACATTGTCTATGAAAGCTGCCACTTTTCCTGTGTTGATTAAATCCCTCAGCAATTTGTTCATCATTGTTTGAAATGTTGCTGGCAAATTGGTCAATTCAAAGAACATCACTGTTGGTTCAAAGGACCCCTCTGGTGTAGTGAATACTGTCTTCCACTCATCTCCCTCCTTTATCCTCATGTTATTATATCCCCATCTCAAGTTCATTTTAGTAAATATCTTCTTCATACTAATATTTTCTACTATGTCTAATATTAAGGGTAAGGGATAATTGTTTTTAATTGTCCATTCATTTAGATACCTATAACTTTGTACCATCCACTTCTTTCCATCTTTCTTTCCTACAAAAAACACTAGTGCTGTCTGAGGCAACTTTGAGAGTTGGATATATCTTTTTCTCAGTTGTTCTTGTATGAACTCTCTCACTTCTTCTCTTTCTTCCCTTGACAATAGGTATATCTTCCCCTTCCTCAGTATAAATCCTTCTTTCATATCTATTGTGTGATCCCAAATCTTTCTTGTAGGTATCCTCTCTGACTGTTTCTTGCCAAAAACTTTAATCCACTTATAGAATTTTTCTGGAACCAGCTTCTTTGTCTCTGCTTTTGACTTTGCTGCTTCTTCTTCCTTATCCCAAATCTCCCATTCTTCTGCCACTTTCTTTACTTCCATCATTTTTTCCTATTTTTATTTCTTTTTCCTTTTTTCCTCCTTTTCTTCTTGTTTTCTTCCCACTTCTTTTTTTGCCTCTTCTTCCTTCTGCTTTTACCACTCTAGTTTTCCCTGCTTTAGTTTCCACTGCTTCTCACATTCCTCTGAACACCTCATCATCTTAACATCCCCTGTTCTCCAGTCGATCTCAGGGTTGTGGCAAGCTAGCTATAGCATTCCTAAGATTACTGTCCACTTTTGTCCTCCTATCATGTCAATCTCTATTCTTTCTCTATACCCTTGGTAGTAAATATTCACTTCCACTATATGCTTGATTGGTTTTTCTTTGTTGAGCAACCCACCCACATTTCTTACATATATGGGCCTGTCCAACTTCTTTAACTTAAACCCCTACTTTCTTGCAAATTCTGAACTTATCACTAATTTTGTTGCTCCACTATCCAACAATGCTTCCACCATAATTCCTTCTTGTATATCAATCCTTCTAATTCTATCTTCACTGTTACTTCTCTCAGCATGTCTCCATTATTCAGGTTGCAGCAAGATGTATTATCTGTTGCTCTTGCAAGCATTGCAAACCTATTGTTACTAGGATCTAATCAAAGACTATTAAATCCTATTTCTCTTTTAAATTACTATTATTATCTTCTGTCTCCATTCTCCAATTCATATTTCCTCCCCTATTCCTATAGTTCTTTGCCATATGTTCAAATCCTCTACAAGCATAACAATTCCTATTTCCCTGGTTCATATCCATAGTATATGGGTTTCTTGGTGGAAACTCTGATCTCTGTTAAGAATTCACTATTACTGCATTTGTTCTTTCTACCTCTTCCATTGGAGCAGGCTCTGTTGGAACCTATTATTGAGGTGTCTCCTGTCTCTTTAGCCAAACTTGAGGCCTTGGCAATAATTATCTTTGTGCCTCCTAATTGTTCAGCTTTGAAGCTAGTGCCTTATTGTTCTCCTTCTTTCCTCTCAGCCTCTTCTCTTCTCTCTCCAGTTCCTATCCAAAGCAATTGCTCTTTTAAACCATTGCTTAATTGTGGCTGGTTGGTTCTCTGCTTCCATCAATTTTCTTCTAATATTTCCATTTATGCCCTGTTTAAATTCTTCAATCAGTGGACGTCCTTCATATCTGCTACCTCTTGCTGCTCTTTTAAAATCTTACATGAATTCCTCCATATTTCTTCCTTCTTGTTCTATCCTCTTCAATTCTGCTACTTTTAATGCTTTCTCATTCTCTCTTCCAAACTTTTTCTTTATTTCTGCTAAGAATTTTCCTACTGACTCATATTCTACCTCTCCTGCTTCTAAGTCTTCCATCATATTTTCTTTTCAAATATCTACCATTCCTCTTTGTTGGATCTGTTTCTTTACTACTGTCTCCCTCATCTTCATTCTTATATATAACTTGCATGCTGAAACAAAACCAGTGACCTTCAATGTGGTCCCATCAAACACTTGTGGCTTTGCCACTTCTATGTTTGTTGCTGCTCCTTCCCTAATTCTTTCTTCTGTTCCTTCCCCTATCTATACTATTAATACTGCAATCTGCTCCTGAAGTTGTCTTATAATAGCCAGGTAGTCATATTGACTTATATTGTAAGGTGGTGGTAGTGATAGTGTGAGTGAAGATAGTGTGAGGGGTAGAAATATTGTTAGTGACCATTCTTGAGCTGAAAGAACTGATCCTACACTAAACTCAGTTTCCGACGTTTTTCTCTATAGGGGCTAGTAGCACTCTTCTTGTCCACCTCACCCCATCTACTGACTACCTAATCTACTAACTATTGCTCTAATTAAATTCTACACTATCTTGACCTAAGAAGATCATTCTACTTTGGACAGGATTTGAAGAACACTTACCATTTCTCTACATGTACAGATCACAAGGAGACACTGTAGCATGAGGCTTCTATGTGAAAATACTATCTAACATGTCTACACAAGGTAATACATTTACCTATATCAGTAGGCTTTGGTGCAAACAAACAACTAGGATTCTTTCTTCTAGTTGGTATGCCCCTTGTATTGTAGCAACCACTCGCTGGAATGGCACTCGTAGTTTGCTTACTTCAGCAAAGCTCTTAACTGACTATCTCGTAGTGGGGATTACAAGAGAACTTGACAAGGAGCCCTCACTATATTATCCACTATATATATACATGGCTCCTGGTCCATGCTACAACAATATCTATCCGGCCCTTAAGTCTATGCCTCTACCTCATGTCCATTACTCATCCACCATGCATCTACCTTAAAGCCACTATGCTTCCTACATGTGCCCTGACATCATACCTTTAATCTCCACTGTACATGTGCACACCATGTGTATACCATGAGGAACCCATGTCCCTTGACGTCACTCCTAACCCTAACTCCTATCTAGACTCTTCCCGATCCTTCTAGACCCTAAGTCCTTCCAAACCACTCTAGACTACGCTAGTCTATATCATATGACTTCCAGGTCACGTGCTCTCTATCCATTGTAGACTAATAATATTACTAACTATCTTTGTCTGGCTAACCCTAACCCTAGCCAAAGTCTGTCCACACTCTTGTACTATAACACCTTGAGCCTAGGGTCTAGTTATTCTTCTTGACAAAAGAGCTGTGTTACTCTCCATCAAGGATGATGAGAGAGTAAAGTAAGAGAAGGTTCTGTGTTGGATAGTCCCAAGAAAAAGGAATTGAGTTCTAATATTACAATCACAAGACCTTTAGCATGAGTCAAGTAAAAAAATCTTGTATTGGGTTAATACAAGAGAACTTAATAGAGAACTTTGTACAGGATTGTCTACCTTATATACTAATACCTAATGGTTTATGCAAGCTATTTCTAGCCTACCCTAACTGACCATATGTATGTCTTAAGGCCAACATATATATTACATATTGTATAACATCATTTTTTCTAGAATATTCTATATCTTTCCATGTGTTATGTGTTATGTAACTGTGTTACCTGATGTGACCTGCTATGTAACAGTGTGATCTTGTCACTCTAACCCTAATCCTAGTTCTAAAAATAGAATAAAGAAAAAAAAATCAAAAAAAAAATAAAAATGAGAAAAAGAAAATAGGAAAAACTAAGTCTACTTCTTATGATCTTGACATGATGGTTATAAGAGAACAAATGAGCATCTGTAGTAGTACTATAGGGGTTAAGAGAGTCTAGCAATATTGTAGCAGGATATTAGTATAAGACTTAAAGAATAAGATAACTACAGAATTGACTTGGGCTTTAGTAAATACTATAGGCTTGAATTTAGATGAAGCAAAGAGTTTCTTTATAGATATTGAAATTCATTTCATATTATAACTCATATTTACTATACTTTGTATATTTTCCATATTTTATCAGTTAGTGTTTTATATAGTACTGGTTTCTCATATTCTCCTTATAATTTTCCCATTATTTTCTTAAAAATACCTTTTGTTATTGTATATAAACTCTTATATTTTATTTTTATTTTATTTTTATTTTTATAATCAACAATTTGTTATATAGGATATAGTGGTAGGTTATGGTAGTTACAATATGTCTACTTAAATAAGATTAGAAAAATTAAAAAAAGAAAAGAAAAAGAAAAACTAAAATATATAAATGAAAAAATTTATCCTTTTTACATGATGTTCTCTTGAAAGCAAAATATTCTAGGATTGAACTCTAAGAAAGTTAGAATATCTTTGAGAGACTTTCTTTTCAAATTTCAAGACTTTTTATACTATAGATATTCAAATAAAATATATCTCCTTGTCTTTATAGAATAATTACTATAAGAACATATAATGAATTCTTTGGGGAAAAACCTGAGCCTATATTCACTGATTAGTGTGTGATTTATAACCAGTCTTCCAACCCAAGTACATAATAAATTTGAGAAGCCAAAATATTTTAATTAAGCTCCACTCTTGGTGTAAGTAGAACAAATTGGTGTATTGTTATTGTTGTTTAACTCAAGGAATTTTCTCTCTTTGAATTCTAATGCTTGGAAAATCATTTGTTATTTTTGAACAATAGATTTGTACTCTTTTTTTCTACTGAATTCCTATAATGATTTGTTTAGGAGTATAAAGTCAATTTTAAAAAATTTAATTAAAGAATAAGAAAACTGTTGTCAACAAATGAAAGAAAAGGAATTAGAATAGAAATTGATAGTTTTTTGTTCTTTTCTTTAGAATATAAAAAATTGGAGAAATATAAAGAGTAGATAGAGTGGGAGAAAGTGTGAAGTTCTGTCCAACACCAATGTTAACATTAAAGAAAGGTAACATAAAATTGTTCCAAACATATTAGGTCTATTTGTTAATTATGTAATTGGAGAAGAAAAGGGAAATATTAGAATTAAAACCTGCTTTGGTTAGAATTATTAGGAGTAGATGATGATTCAAGGAAGGAAAGAATTGTGATATGTTCAACACAAGAGTGCTTATATAAAGATACTTTACCTATCTTATGTATATAAGCTGGGTTAAGAAAATTCTGGCATCTGTTGTTGAGCATTGCTTAATGCCTTCTAATTGGCTTGGATAAATAAAATTGGATGCAATAGTGTGGATTTGAAGTCTACTGCTTATCACTTTTTTGATTAGTTTTTCTAGTATATTGAGAAGAATAATGAGGTAGAATGCTTTTAGAGTGTTATATGAGAGTTTATTTGGTTTAGGAATGATGATGGACATTGGCTTCTTGAAGTGAGTGAACTAGTAGCTGAAGTTGATATATGTGGTCACTTTGTTAACAAAGTTAGAACAACATTTGTTATTATTTAGTATTTCTTTAAGATGAATCCATAATACATGATCTGGACCTGAGATAGATGAACTACTGCATTTATTAACAGTATTTTTGAGTTTTGTAATATAAAAGGGAGACTACTTTGTTTGTTGGCATAAAGGAATTTCATCAAGAATGTGAGAGTCAATGGAATAGTTTTGAGCAGAGTTATATGACTAATACAATATATTCCACAGATTGTTTAAATGATTGTATGGAAGACTATTGAACTTGATAGCCTCTATGGCAAGTAAATTGTATTTTCTGACCCAATTCATAAGATCCCATAATTTCTTGTTAGATAATGCAATTTCTTGAATTTTACTATCAAAAAAGAGTCTTTTTACTATTTTGACCATCTTTCTATACTTTATCCAATTAGTTCTACTTTTGGATGTATAATATATAGCAAGATCTCTATTGTATTCTTTGTTCTACCAAACTTTTGATCTTCTAGTGATGTTGATTAGTTTAGAAATTTGTTCCAAAGATCTCTTACTATGGAAGTAAATTCTTGAGTAATATGTTCAAGTTCTTCATAGTTAGTACATTGTCTCTATAGAATCTATTCTACATCTGAGCTCATTGATGAATTCTTTCTCTTCATTACTATTTGTATAATAAATCATTTCCTTTCTTGAATGAATAATTTCTCTATAATAATAGACATTAATAAAAATACATAATCCAATAGGCTTCAAAGGTCTAGAGAAATTAAGTGGTTATTAAATTCCTCTGACCCTGTTCTGAAAAATATAAGATCCAGTACTGAGTTTAAATTTTGAGAGTTATTTAAAAATCAAGTAGAACCAGAGTTAATAGGTATAGATAAATCAAGACCTAAACTATTAGCTATTTCAAGCAGAGTATCTGTATAAAACAAATAATGAGGATAGAATAAATCTCAATCATTGTCTCTAATGTTGAAGTCCCCTGTCATGATTTTTATCTCAGTACTCTTAGATACTTTAAGGTATTCTAATAATTATCTGAATAGATGTTCATAATGGAGTACATAGTACTTCAATTAAAAAAGAAAATTAGATTAATATCACAATGGTTAAGAATAGGTTTATCTTTTTTATTGGACTTGTTGATAATGTTATGAATTTTAGAAATTTTATCAACAGATAATTTGGGAAACACATTTTTGATTTTAAAAAATTCTTTGATATTGTTCTTGAAAGCCTGAGCATATGATGGCTTATTGTTTTAATTGTTTGGATTCAACATTTGATTACCTTTGTAAAATTTGGACTTGGCCAAGACAGTTTTGCTGGGCTGGAGAAGAATAGGTAGTGGAATTCTAGAGATATTTACCTATTTGCCTTGACTTTTATCTTCTTTTTTCTAATTTAAGTTGTTAGATAGTTTTCTGTTAAATTGTGTGAAAACACATTGTCTAAAAGATTTTTGTTTCTTGTTAGCTGCTAATTTATCCTAGCTAGATTCATAAACAGCTAAGAGGAAGTCCCATACTACAAAGTTGAATTTAGAAATTAGAGAAATATTCTTGGCATCCTTATCTTCTAATTTTCATTGTCTAACAAAGGCTTCAATTCTGTGAGGTAAGCATGTGATGTTTTTGGCATTACTTTCTAAGTATTCATTTATACCAAAAATAAAAATAAGACAAAAATTACCATATTATAATTAAGAATCTACAAGCTGATTGACAGCATACAAGATGACCATTGGTTCAAGATTATGAGTAGTAGTTGTGTCATTAGACACTGTTTCATAAGGAACATGAGTAGGTTCTACTATTAGTACCAGATTAGTAGGACCATTCTCCCTCTTCTTAATAGTTGCATAAAGAAGAGAAGGGCTCTGAAACTTTTTTTTTTCAACTTAATCTGCCTATGCAGAACTATTAGCTAGAGCATGAACTTTGTTCACATAGGCCACAGATAACATATTTAAGTATGTAGAAGATTCTCTAGAACTATTAGAGCTGTTTGATGTTAACCCACCTCTAGATATATCTATTTCAATATTTATTAGTATTATTGTAGAGGGTATACTCAAGTTATTTAGAATGTCTGTAGTAAAAGGAAACAATATATTTGCTAAGTCTCTATAACAGATTTGTATGATTAAACTTGCATTGGAAAGTACTCATTAATATATTTACAACAATATATAATATGTCTCAAAACAATAAGTATTGGTAGAAATACAAGCATATCAATGTAGTAACATAATTAGTTACCTTTTAAAATTAGCCTGACAGCTGCTATGACAGATGACAGCTCTCATCAGATACAAGTTTTGATTATGTGATGGCAACAGCTTGCACACAGACCATCACTCTTTTATATATATATCTTTGTGTCTGAGGGCTAGACCTCAGACTTAGACTTAACAATGTCAATTATTCTTATTGATACTTTCTATCATCTATCATCATCACATCCTTATACTGAACTCCTGGAACACTATTCAGTTCAAATATCACAACTAGTGAGTATCTTATTTGTGATAGTAGCCTAGAGTTAGTCTTTTAGAATTACTAGTGGCCTTAGATGTTAAGGTATATTGGTTAGTATATTAGTACTTGCAATCTTTGCCTGCATACTAAACTGACATAATACTTATCTCTTGGCAAGCTGTACCTACTACTAGTTTTTCATGAGTTTTCTTATTTCAAGCCTAGACTTCTTCTCTTTCTCTATCTTGATTACTTTTCTACAAAATACAAACTCTAGCCTTTATTAGAGTTTTCTTTTATTTTTTCTGTTTTTTTGTCTTATTTTCTTTCTTATAATTATTTTAACTATTTTTTTCTTACTCAATTTCACTTTTAATTCAAGATACAAAAAATAATTAATATTCAAAAACATAACTATTTAGCAGAAGATAAGAGAAGATATCCATATCACCCCTACCATCTCTTTTTTAGTTCTAATCTCCACAGAGATTCCTCAGTAGCTTCTATCTGTTATTCTCTCTACTTCTACTCCTTTCCCTTTCTCACTCCTATCTGGCCTGATTTTTTACCAATTTTCAAGATTGTTATGTAGTCTCTGCAGTTTAGTTATTATTATTCTTTGTTTTTATACTAAGTTCTGAAGAGATTTGCTAATTCTATAGCATTCTTTGACCAATTCTCTAAATGCCATTGAAAAGACATTTAAAACTCAGCTATAGACTAGGTTCACCCTCTATAGTCCAATAGTATTTTTTTGAACAGAGATACATCACTGCTTAATAACAATATACCCTGTATAGGCTAAAGATCTACTGTAAGAGAAAAAAGGTAAAAACAATAAAAACAATATTACTCATATGCTATAATATACCAGATACTTCTGTCTAGCTTGTACACAACAATCATAGGAGTTCTCCTACATTTTTATTACCTTGTCTCTACAGATCTTCTTGATTGCTTTTCTTTTGCTTTCTTTAAGAGTCATAGTCTAGTCTCATCTTCAGAAAAGATTTCCATGACCTTCTGACTTCTTTTCTTGCCTACTATAGAGATCTTGATGCTTTCCATCATATCAGACTCCTTTTCTAGTATTACCAACTGAAGCTTCTATACTTCTTTTTTTCTTATATTGCTTCTATTTGACCTCTTTCTTTGCTCTGGCCTCTGCTACTAGTCAAGCCTTCTTAGCTGCCCTTACTTTATGCCTGTCACATTTTGTTTCTGGTTATATCTATTCTAACCTATAGATAATATCTCTTCTTTCATTTACATCTCTGATTTCTTCTACCATTACTTGTCTCTATTCTATCTCAGACATTCTTGCTGAATCTTTGCCAACTCTATAGATCTCCAGCCCTGACATCCAAGGATCACCAGTATCCAGGGTAATGCTTAGCAGTTTCTATTTTTAATAATTACTCTAGATAACTTACTGAGTGTATAAGCTAGTTGTCAAGACAACAAAAAGTGGACTTAGTCCTTTTTTATTTTCTTTCTCATTTTTATTTTTGTTTCAACTTATTTTTCATTTTTCTATTTTTAGAACTTTAGGGTTAGGGTTAGAGGTGATCAATCACATCAGTCACATCTGAGGGTGTGGTCACAACATTTGATCATGAGACTTGAGAGAAAGTTGTAGAAGATTCTGGAACAAGATAATATTATACAATATGGATTCCACATGTTGGCCTTATACTTTATACATGGTCATTTAGGGTAGGGTACACAGAAGTTAGCACAGACCATCTGTAGAAGTATATAAAATAGACTATTTTGTAAAGAGTTTCTTATCGAGTTCTCTTATGTCTTCTCTAATACAAAAGTTTGACCTTTCATCCCACTCTAAGGATTAAGGTTACAATACTAGTAGTTTACACTATGATAGCCTTATCCTGAAAAATAACTAAAACTGATATTATATTCTAGTATTAGCAATGACATATCTCACTACTTTCTGGTAGCCTTATCTTTCTAGTACTCTTCTGAAATATACAACTAAAGCAACTTATAGAGATATAATACATAAGCTAAAGCCAAAGGTTATTTCAACTCTTACTTCCACATTCATGAATAACACTAACCATTTGGACTTCTGAGAGACCTTCATTGGATCTCAGATAATAAGGTATGAACTACATCTAATAACACTGTCAGATAAGAAACATGCCTAGAAGAGAAAACTATCTGCAGGAAATTTACAGAAGATGTCAAAAGAACATGAGAACATTATCCAATACATGCAGATGTAGATTCTAGATAATCTTAGCTTCAGTGGATACATTGTACCTCTACATATCATAATGGTTATATTTGGAAATAAAATATTACCAGGAAGTAAAGTATAAAGAAAGTCAGACTTCTGAGTATAGGCACTTAGAATAGTGTATTACACTAGTTGAGTTTTAAGCTAAAAGACTATAGAATATTTAAATGTTTCAAATACTAGTACTAAGACTATCTAAGGATCAGAAGAGACAGATAACTACTCTAAGTATACTAAAGTTCTCAGAAATTAAGTCTAGAGTTCTATAGAGATTATGAGGAATCATGTAATCAGTAATAGAGCAATTGGATATGAAAAGGAACTAGATAGATCTCTCAAGAGGTATATTAGTCAAATAGGGAAAGTTTGATTGTTTGGTTGTACCAAAGCCTACTAGTGTATTTCAAATATATTATCTTGTATAGATGTGCTAACTAGTCTTGTTTTCAAGTAGAAGTCTTGTACTGCAGTATTCACTTATTGTTAGGAACTGTTACAATTGATGCCTTTAGGATGCAATATAGAGAAGGGCAAAAGGTATGACAACATGATCAGCTGTGCCATAGTGGTCTCAGTCAGCACCTCATATAGTAGGTGCTACAACCTTACTTTATTCTTACAGTCTCCTCATATTATCGTAACCATATGCCTCATATACTGAACACTGTTTCCTCATGGCTTACTAGTATATATAGCATAGATACTATTCTGTATCCTTACACTTTATCACTTATACATTTCCCTTAACTCTTCTCAAGTCTTTGCCTAAGTGCAACCTGAGCTCTAGCTTAAGGTCGTAATAGGAACAGACTAGTTACTGAACCAGTTACACTAAAAGTGCACAATGTCAAGCTTAGCTTTGACATCTGGCTAGTACTATATATGTACTTCATACTGTACTCCTGACACTTATAACCTGCATACACAAAGGAATGACAAGTTATCATTTAGATCTTGTCTAAAGTAGAATAACTTTCTTAAGTCAAAATATTTGACATTTTTCTTAAGGCAGTAGTCAGTTGCTAGGTAGTTAGTAGATGGTGTTAGGTAGAACAAGAGGAGGGCTCACTAACATCTACAGAGATTGAGTTCAGTAGTAAGTATGAGTTAGAGAGTGAGACTAGCACTGGTTTTACTCTACTCCTTTATACTTCATCACCATCATCATCTTCCTCACCATTATCACATCTACCATAATACAATATAAGTCAATGTAGCTTCATCAACTACAAAACAGATTATTCAGCAATAGCAGCAGCAGTTAGCAGTAATGCAGGTATAAATTCAGGCCCTATTAGTAATAACAGGAAGACCCAACACAGGGTCCAATATAGAGATGGCCAAGCTACTGGTATTCAGTGGAGAAGCAGAGAAAGTTGGAGGATTTATTATAGTATATAAATTAATTATATTTGAAAATGAAGAGAAGTAGCAGTAAAGGAACAGATATAATCAATACTATTATATGTGCAGAGAGGATTGGTGGACATATAGAAGGAGAACTTGTTAGAAGATTTGGAAATGAGAGAAGTAGAATTCAAGTCAGTAGAAGAATTTTTGTTAGGATTAAGAAAGGAATTTGAAAGAGGAGACAAAGAATCATTAAAGTAGTAAAGCTTAGGAAAATATAATAGGGAGAAAAAATAATAGAAGAATTTTTATAGAATTTTAAAGAGCAGCTAGAGATAGTAGGTATAAGAAAAGAACATTAGTGGAGAAATTCAAAAGAGAAATGGATGGAACAATTATGAGAAAGCTAATAAAGGCAAAAAGGTCTCTAACTAGTATGGAACAGTGGTATGGATATACTACTAACCTAGATAGACATTAAAAGGAAAGTCAGAGAAAAGAAAAAATATTGAGAGAAAGAAGAGAGTTAGGAAATCAAGAGCAAAGGCAACAGATGGGAACAGGAAGTATGTAGGGAGAGTTTAGACTATAAATGCCTCTATCCCAAGTATGGCCATGAAGGCAGAAGATATAGCAAGCACCAGTAGGGTTTACTCTAATGGAAGGGGTAGAAAGAACAAATACAGTAGTGGTTAGAAACCTCCTACAAGGACAAGAAGAAAGAGAAGAAAAAATAAGGAGAGACCTATATGTGATAGATGTGAATAGAGAGAGGAACTACTATAACTGTAGAAGGTTTGGTCATCTTGTACATAATTGTAAGAATCAGGAAATAATAGGTCAGAAGAGAAGAATAGAATACAGAAACAATTTGAACACTTTGAACAATTTAAAAGAGGAGGAGAATCTAGTAGTTTTTAACTAGATTCTTATAACAGATTCAATATACTAGCTAGTTGTGTAATATAAGCTAGAATTCTAAATTGAGAGAAATCTGAGAAGAACAAAGAAACAATCTTGAAAGAGTAGGGGAGATAGAAAAAAGGCAGAAGAAGAGTTACTAAGAAAAGTAATAATAAAGATTGGACTGGAAAGAGTGACAAATAAGAAAGGATTATAGTAAAAGTGTTGTTAAATAGTAGTGTGACAGAGTTGGTAATGAGTTTAGAGTTCACTAAGAAGCAAGGGTTTAAGCTAAAAAAATGAAAGACTTATATATATAAGAAATGTGAATGGTTCCTTCAATAAAAAGAAACTTATTGGACATACAGTAGAGATGAACATTTTTTATCAGAGGCATAGGAAGAGGACAGAGATTAATGTAATTGAAAGACAGAAATAGGTGTAATTTTGGAAATGCTATGACTCATATACCACAATCCTGAGATTAACTGGAGAATAAAGAAGGTAAAAATAAGAAGAGTGTAGAAAATAGTGGAGACCAAAATAAGGAAAATTAGAATAGCAAAAACAAAAGAAAGAAGAAAAGAAAAGAAAAGAAAGAAAGAAGAAGAGAATCATAGAAGTAAAAAGATTGATGAAGAAGTGGAAAATTTGAGACAAGGAAGAAGAAGTAGCAAAGTCAGAGGCAGAGGCAAAAGAACTGGTCCCAGAAAGATTTCACAAGTAGATTTATGTCTTTGGCAAGAAAGCCAGTGAGAGAATGTTTATAAGAAAACTATGGAATCATGCTATTAAAACAAAGAAAGAGTTCATACCAAGAAAGAGGAAAGTATACCCATTGTCAAGAAAGAATAGAGAAGAGGTGCATGAGTTTATATCTGAACAATTAAAGAAGTGGTATATTAAACTCTCAAAATTGCCTCAAATAGTATCAGTACTCTTTGTAGGAAAGAAAGATGGGAGAAAGCATATGATTCAGGACTATAGATATCTCAATGAATAGACTATTAAGAATAATTATCTTTTATCTTAAATTTCAGATATTATAGGAAACATAGGTACCAAAAAAGTATTTACAAAGATAGACTTGTAATAGGGTTATAATAATGTATGAATAAAGAAGAGAGACAAGTGAAAGATAGCATTTACAACTCTAGAAGAATCATTCAAGCTAACAGTGATGTTCTTTGGATTGACAAACTCATTTTGTTGTTGTAATAAAAGTAATATTTATTTGATTGAATTGTATTAATTCAAATTAAAACTAGGTAAGGGAGTGAGACTGGTGTTGATCCTACTGTTAAATTCTGAAGACAACTCTGAAAAGATCACTATAGGTGCTAACAGATTCTCTTCTAGTTTCACTTCATACTGTCTACTAACTACTACCCTAATCAAACTGGTATACTATTGTTCCTAATCAGAAAATTTCTAAGCTAGATATTTTCTTACAGAAAAATACTGTTCTTTTGCATAAATAAATCATAAGAGAACACTATAGTATGAAGCTTTTATACAAAAAACTATTTACACAATGCTATCCACTTAAACAATAAGTACATCCAGACAGTAGCCTAGGTTTAGTTACTATCATCTATAGTAAGACTTTAGTAGCTATTACTCTTCCTTTCAGTCTGTCACATTCCATTCCAACTATATTCATTCCAACCTATAGATAATGTCTCCTTTCTTATCTACACTTACTGACCTCTTTTAGTATAGATCACATTCACATTTCTTCATTCTATCTTGGATGTTCTTATTGAACCCTTGCTGACTTCATGGACCTCTATTCTCTGATATCTGAAAATTACTAGTAACCAGAGTAACTTGCTTAACAGTCTCTATTCCAGATAACTGTCACATACCATCAAAATCTATCAGATCCCATCATAGATAACACTTACTTCACTCAAAACATCTATGAAAATAGATATCTCTTCCAGTCTACACTACTTTTCCAGTGTGGGTTAATCTGGCTCCATTCATAGTTGATCACTCCATAATCAAGCACATGACTTTTCCCTACTCTTTATGGAGCTCCAAATACTATTCCAAGGACTTGAGTATACACAGAGCAGATACTTGTCTCTTCAGATTCTCAGATATAGTCTTAGTTATAAAGTACTAGAATTTAAGATGACTAAATAGGCTGTAATTCCTTATTCTGAAAATTGATTAAACACTACTCTTTTGATATTAGTGATGTCATGTCTTGCCACATTCCAGTAGTTGCCCACCTCCTAAAATGTCCAGTTCTGATCTGAAATATGCAACTAGTGTAAATTGTAGAGACATAGTATATACACTGAAACTGAAGATTATTCCATTCTGACTTTTACATTCTTAGATAAACATATTTTACTTGGATCTTGATATCTGAGCTCTGAAAAGGCATCTTGAATAATGAGGTGTAGACTATATCTAACAATAACTATCTTAGATAAAATACTTAGTATATAAACCAGTAGTTTATACTATACTAGCCTTATTCTGAAAATTGATCAAAAATAGTACTAATTCCCAATGTTAGTGATAATACATCTTGCCACCTTTTAGTGGCCTCAATTTTTCTAATCTCATCAAGTTCTCTTCCAAAATATATAACCAGTACAATTCATAGAAATACAGCATACAAGTGTCAAGATTGCAGAAAGTAGACTTTGTTTCTTTTTATTTTCTTTCATTTTTATTTTATTTTCCATTTATTTTTCATCTCTTCTATTTTTAGAACTCTGGGGTTAGGGTTAGAAGTGATCAGTCACATCAGTCACATCTGATAGTGTGATCACAACATTGATTACAGAACTAAGGAGAAGGAAGTAGAAGGTTCTAGAACAAAATAATGTCATACAACATGGACACCACATGTTGGCCTCATGCTCTACACATGGTTATTTAGGGTAGGGTGCACAGTAGCTAGCATGGACCATCTGTAGGAGTATATAAGGTAGACTAGTTTGTAAAGAGCTCTCTATTAAGTTCTCTTGTGTTTACTCTAATACAAAAGTTTGATCTTTTACCTTACTCTAAAGGTTTAAGTTCATAACAACAAGCTGAAGCTGAAGATTATTCTAACCACTGTCTTCTGTGTTCTTGGATAATGTAAAATAACTTATTTGAACTTCTAAAAGACCTCATTGGATCCCAAATAACAAGGTATAAATCACATTTAACAAAGCCTAAAATTCAGCTGTTTTTCTTGACTAAAAAGTAGTGTTGTTTCTTAGTCAAGGATAATAAAAAGTAAGTAAAAAAATAGAAAAGGCTCTGAGTTGAGCAGTCTCAAAAATGATGATTGAGCTCTAATGTTACAATTCAAGATTCAAAGTTTTAAATCAAGAAAGTGATCTTGTATTAGAGTTAACATAAGAGAACTCAATAAAGTTTCTAGTATAAAGTATCTATTTTATATATATTAGGTTAATAGTTTGTGTAACACTATATCTAACCTATATATATTCTGATCTATTCCAATGACATGGTTAACCATAATAAATATGTCAAAGAAGTTCTCTATTATCTATAAAAAGCTGGGCTTTATACAAAAGTCAAAAAGTACAAATTCCATTCCAAGTCAATAGAATACATCAGGTATCTTCTCTTCTTTCAGGCTCACCATGGCTAATCACAAAATCAAAATCATTCAAGCTAGCCCAAACTAAGAAAAGTCAAAGATATCTAGTTATTTTTTGAATTTACCAACTTCTATTGAAGATTTATCTATGGATACTTGGATATTGTTGTCTCTTTCTTACCTATCTCATCTGGAAGAATATTTCTTGGAATTTTGATGACTTCAACCATAAAGCTTTCAATATTCTGAAGAAAGCATTTACTTCTACTCTGATTCTCACATATATAACTCTGAATAATAAAGTTTATCTAGTAGTTTTTTATTCCCAAACCTTCAACTTTACTAAGCTTAATTGCAATACCCATGACAAGAAACTTCTCACTATTTTTGAAGCAATCTGAATTTGGAAACACTATTTAAAAAGTTTTACCTTTCCTATTAATATTATTACAGACCACAAGAATCTCAAATATATTTTAATTACCAAAGTTTTAACCCTGTCACATCTGTTTCAACCTACAGATAACATCTTTTTCTTCATCTATACCCCTGACCTCTTTCAGTGCAGATCAATTGTCTCTATTCTATCTTAGACATTCTTGCTAGATCTTTACCAACTCTATAGATCTCTAGTCTTAACATCTAAGGATCACTAGTATCCAGGGTAATGCTTAGCAGTCTCCATTCTAGATAACTACTCTAAGTAGCTTACTAAGTATATAAGCTGGTATATAAGCTAGTAGTTTATACTATAATGACCTTATCCTGAAAATTGACTAAAACTTCCAGTGTTAGTGATGACACACTTCTTTATCTTCTAGTAAACTAGGCCATCTATCCAACTCCAAGTTCTCATCTGAAATATGTAATCAGTGTGACTCAGAAACACAGTACATAAGCTGAAGCCAAAGATTGTTCTAACCTCATCTTTTACATTCTCAGATAATATTTAAAATAACTTATTTAGACTTCTGAGAAACTATTGTCATATTTTGGATAATAAAGTGTGGACTATGTCTGACAAACCCATTGACAAGCATAATAGTCCAAAATTCTATTCCAGTTTAATTGTGTCATCTGATTCCATCTTAGTCAACTTGGAACTAAGCCCAATTCTCTCACTAGACAATGGAATGTTTATTCTAAAGAGAGAAATACTGGCTATGCTTTTGTTAATCTTCACAACTTTCATCCAGTCTTTA